>JAHPZR010047075.1:0-42500 GCA_019787425.1 Platygyra sinensis | reverse complement strand
CATAAATTTTACTAACCTTTGAGAAAAACTATTTATCTCCAAATATACCTGAAAATTACCAAAAAATTTACAAAACAACCCAAACCATAGATATGTGAAATGAGCATAGAGATTCTTGATTGCTTGAAACGTAAACGAGATATATGTATTAAAAACATAATACCCAGCCAAAATACGGCTTTCAGGTGGACCCCCCTTAACGGGCCCGGAATCATATTTTGAAATCAGTCTCAAGACAAGTAGGGTGTATTCTGATCTCTAATGAAGTCCATTTTTTTTATTTAGCTGATAACTTTACTATATAATTTTTAAACCTTTTGAAAGTTCCATCTTGAATGGAAGACAAAACAGCTTAACGGACCCAGTAATTACCGGGAGCTTCAAGAAACGGGCCCCAGCCCGCGAACCCAGACGCATTTCTTAGCTAGAGCTCCTCTCATACACCAGCTGGCAGTAGAGCCAAACGTATTTCTGGCTGTCGTTTTTCTCCACGACTTAGCTTGGGGCTAATTGATGTACATTCCTTTAGGGCAGTAACGTCACAATATCTATTTGCAAGGTCAGGAACTTGCACAAGGTTAGTCCTTTTGACCTTCATAATTACCCGACAGTACCACCGCACGTTTTCCCTGCAGAAAGGTAATTCCCCCCCTCCCAACTCGGGTTAAAATGTCAGGATATCACGTGACCTTCTACGCAGGAGTCTTTCCAGTCGCAGCCGGACTATCTCCGGAAAACGCAAGAACAAGAACCAGAGGATTAAGTATAAAGTTTTTTTCCTTTATTATTCTTTTGTACAAACCTTAACGACGCGGTCCAAAGACGGACTAGCAAACATACGAACAGGCTTGCGAGAGCGCGCGCGGTGCATGTAATCTACATGTAATATTTCATAAAATATATACTCTTCAGTGACTCTTATCGAACATTTTCGCACTTCTGTACAGGGTTTCATGAAAAACTGGGCTTGCCTTGAAATTGTTAAGAAATTTACACGTGGAACTCTACCCAGCCCAGAGAAAAACACTCGAACTACTTCGTCGTACGA
This sequence comes from Platygyra sinensis, assembly GCA_019787425.1. Taxonomy (NCBI): domain Eukaryota; kingdom Metazoa; phylum Cnidaria; class Anthozoa; order Scleractinia; family Merulinidae; genus Platygyra; species Platygyra sinensis. The sequence continues at coordinate 41,452 of JAHPZR010047075.1, read as the reverse complement.
AGCGGGCAAAACAAACGGCTAACAATATTCCATGATCCCATTCAGTAAACGTGTGATCGCCCGCTCGCCACACTTTATTTTAGTGTATCGCATTAATTACAAATTTATATAGTGGCATGAAAGCGATGACTGAACGAGAACTAGATATTGCTGTTATTACGATTGGTAAAGTATCATAAAATAAAGAATCACTAAACTACGGTTTAAAATTGATCGCCTTAGTCTTTGGTTGAGTTCGCACTCGATTCGAACGTCGCATCGTGTGTTTTGCGTCCCGACATTTCTGGCAGATGAAGACGTCCGGAACGTTCGATTTCCTGATCTTGGCACAGGATAAGTGAATCCATGTGAGACACTCGGAACACTCGATCATGGGTCGCCCTGAGAAAGCAAGCAAACGAATAACATTAATAACAAGTCAATTCAAAGCGGCAATAACTTTATAATGGACAGCAATTTGCATTCAAAGAACCGAACACGACGTTTCACGAACGCAATAAGCTTTTTCACCGACGTCATCAAACGTCTGTAGCGAAAGGATTTCTATAAACTCGACTTAGCTATATACATTGTGCTTTGGACAGAGAGCTAAAAATACTCTCGATTAGACGTAGAGAGCGGAACTAAGAAATGACTAATGGATACAATCAAGAGGCATTGGTTTTGAGCGAGGGTCGCGCGAATCGAGCGAGACGAACACCGAAGAAAATGACCGCTCGTCATAAAAGGCCGTATAAATAGAAAACCAAACAGCGATTCTTGATTGATCAAGTAACAACGCATTTGAGACGGAAAGGAATAGTTGTGTAGCTACCATGAGGTGTAAAAACCAGCAACAGAAGGCATTTTCTAAACTAGAATCACTGCTGTGTTGGCTTGTCGGAAGATTTTCACATGAAAAAATGCAAGGGTAAAACGTGGATATGTCTGTAACCGTGCTTTTCATGCGATAGAAACTTTTGTACGGATTTTCACTTATAAAATATGCTTGATCGTCTAAAGGACCTAAAAGAACTCGGAAAATTGAAACCTGACAGTCATCAACAGGTAATCTCCGAGTCTCGCATACAAGTACAGAAATTGTCGTCTTGTTCGTTTTGTAAACAATTAAAATTTTTGTCGTCCACCACTCGTTCACATTTTGCAGTAATCACACTTTGACTGGCCTCGTAAATTTAAGATATGAAGTTATCCAGAAGCACAAACAACCGACAAAGTGCAAAGCTAAAGGACGAGTGGTTGCATGAAAAACATCTCTGAACATACAACATAAATGAATTCCTAGTGCAACTGGGCAGCGTTTCAAATATTGAAAAGTTCCGTTCCGCCGATGTCACGTATAGTACAGCGTAAAATGAAAATAACGCAGGAAAACTGAAATAAAGCTCGTAGCTTTTTAAATGAACTAAAGCACTGTACTCACCAGCGAAAGGTTTTTGGCAGTAGCACGTTATCTTGTTCCATGATTCATCATCTGCGAATAATAAACAACAGACTCTCTTAGTTCGTAAACCAAAGAAAACAACGGAAGATTCAAAGCAAAAATAGTACAGAAAAGAGAATAAGCTATAATAATTCTAGTTTCTGAAGTAACTGAGCCAGGAATAGTGTGGTGAAGAACGCCAAATGACTGAATGTGTTCTTCGTTCTCTTACCAGAGCTGTATTCTTCGTCGACGTCGTCAAGTAATCTCTCGTCGCCACTCGTACTCGCCGGCGAAGATGCCGTTTCGCTGTATGCTGAATCCGTACTCGACGAAACACTTTCTAGCGAGTTTGGACTTCTGTTGCGCTGGCGAACATCCTATAAACACAAGACCAAGAAATCAGGCTTCAAATTTATTCAAAGAAACACACGTTGAACAACGTAAGCGTTGGTGTCAATGACTCGAGGTTGGTCAGTTTTGATGGAGAGCGCGAACTTCGCACGTAAAGCACAAACCGAGGCTAAGCCCACAGAAACGTAATTGTAGGCCATATTTTGTCGGTAAAGAACTTAACTATACAGAACATACAAAGAAAGTAGCAAATTGCATGATAAGTCAATTCCAGCTTTACCTCTTGTCTGGCTTCGTACGCAAGAATAAGGCTACAAAACGTGTTGAAATCTTCCAGCGTTCTCCTTTTCTTCGTCTGTGGAACGATCTACAAAAGCGAAGTGGAAAATGAATCAGTCGGTAACAAATCTGACACTGCAGTGAACTAGCAACTGAGTATTTGAAATCAAGGGCCAAGGTGTCGCTTCTATTTGAAGTGAACAACAATGGGTCAGCTAAAAACGAAGCGCTTCAACTCGAGAAACCCAACAATGTTACTCACCGTTCTACCGTCTTGTTCTGGCGGAGGAAGCTTTCTTGAAACTGTCAGAACATAAGAGAAGTTATTCAGTCAGAGAAATATTTCTAAAAGCGAACGGTTTAAGCGCTTGCAAAGCAAACGTTCGAGTCATAATCAACGAATGTTCGATGTTGTCCCAACCCGACGTAAGAGAACTGCATGCTTCGAAACGAGCAAAGATAACCGATATTTTTTTACCTTTGATGGTTCCAGAGGTCATTTTCCTTGATTGTACCATACAAATGCCTGAAAATTGTCAAACCCAGCTGATTGTGCAGCTTTGAAAAATCTCGCACTGAATTCCCACTCCAACACCGATCATCAAAGTTGTCGAACTACACATCGTCCCAAGGGTCTCCCACAATTCTCTACGGGCCTCCAAGAAAATACGTCACAATTACCTCCAGACAGGAACACGATTTGATTGGTCGACAATGACACCTCTGAGCAGGTCAATAACAACACGTGACGAAATAAACACAGTAAAAAACTTGGATTTTCCGAATTCCGACTTCCACGGTACGCCATTATTGCCCGCAAAACGACATCTTTTCCCTTTTTCAACTTTAAACAGAAGACTATTCAATCCAAATCACTCTGTGCGCGCGATTTATTGGTAACCCGCAATAAACAAATACATCCTTGGTTACTCACGATTTTCAAGGTGTTTTCTTTGGTAAACAAATCTGTTTCGTCACACCGAGCCATGTTTGGTTCAGTGATGCGTTGCCAGCCAACTCTCACCACACTCATAAACCTTTTAAAATTGACGCTAAAAAATTTCCATTCAGTTCAAGCAGAATTCTGAAAGAATAAGCAAATCTTAATGGCCTGTAACAGTAGAAACAAAATCCCCACTTTACACTCTATAAATACTGCTTGTATCAAATACTTCGTTTGACACAACGTATTGAATTTCAATCATGCGTGATTGTTTAATTAGGAATGTCGGCTGGTCTGAAATTGAAAACAATTAGTCCAAATCTTCTCAAAAGTCAACTGAATTGAGCTGAAATCGACCATTTAATCTTACCTCAGACGGCTGTTGTCGCAAAATTCGATCTCTCGGATCTGTAGCCGATGAGCGAGGCGATAACACATCGAAATTTTTTCCTGTTTCAAGAAACGCCAACTTTACACCGTTCATAATAGTGCTTATCTCTCCTGCGCATGCGAGAAATAACTTTCATATTCACTGGCGTCTTTTGCTCGAAAACCAACGCTGATTGTCGGCAAAAGATTGATTCACGTGAATCTAGCGAGTCCATTAATCACCTAGCCGATTTCCCATTCAAGTTCTTGGGCTAGGAGGGTTTTCTCTGATTCCAAACAGGAAATATTTTCGACGCAAGACGCCTGAAGTTTCATGGTTCACTTGACAGCTGCACATAATTTAGGATAGTCTTTCACGCTGGTCATAAAAATTTCAGCCAATCACAATGGTGGATTGTTAGACCCTAGTTCTCAGGCTACCGCTAGAAGGGGAGAACGTGAAATATCCCGCGATATGCAGACGAACCAGAAATCATACTTGGTTTGCGAGCTGTGAGTGCGAGATTCGAGTTATATACTGGGTTTCGAGATGTCTAGAGTAAAAAAGTAGGAGGCATTGCTATTAAAACATAATAATTAATTCAATTGTTTTTCAAAGAGAAATATAGGTCATATGGATGGCGAGTAAAAATATGTATGTCTCATCAGACTCTTATTTCCGGGGGGTCATTAACTAACGAAGCGAAAATGGTGCAGTGCTGTACTGTGAGCCGTATTTGACGTGGTCTTGACAGTACCGAGCACAAGGTTTTTTTCCTGCTATGTTTGTTTATTTGTTTTTTTTTTTGTAAAAACTTTTTAATTCTTTGACCTTTTTTTCTGTTTAAAACAAGAAAAAGGTCAACAGCACAGTTCTATACGGGGGCCAATGCTCTCCCTGTGCCTTTATAAGCAACACAGTATGATCAGAAAAAATGCAGCGATCGCAGACGTCTCGCGTCTGATGTAAAGAGAAGTCTCAAAACAGAAAACAGAAGTACAATGAAGTCTCCAAGAGCTACATAGTCATTGTGCAGGACCATTCTGATTCGGGACACGGCCTGCGCATGCCTGTTCCAATAATTTATTTATTCTTTCATACCTACCTCATTCTTTTTATTTATTTTCTCGGAAACATTAGCATTTCTTTTGCTATTTTAAATCCAAGGTGAAATAAAGGTTTGTTGTTGTTGTTGTATTTGAGAATAGAATATTAGACTGACAGTAAGCAATCTATAGTGCAATAACATATGCTGCCTCGTTCCTAGTCGCCCGCGCGAAAATAAAACGTATAATAATTAACTAGTGAGGAGGGGCGCTCGCGCCCTTTTGTTCTCTCCCAGTTTCCCAATTGCTCTTTGCGCTATGAAAAGCCTGTGGAGGAGGCAGTAACATATTTAGAAGATACACTATGTCGTCAGCACAGGGGCAAACATTGCAAAATTATGGCTTTCCTTGTACTTTAGGGGCTTGGTTAGGCTTGCACGCTGCAAATTACGAACAGCCGCCAAATGTTTTCCTACTGAAGATTTAAATTACCACTGAAAGAATACAGAGAATTCATGCAAAAAGTTTATTCAGTGCTTTTTATTAGCTCTTTATAAGTTGAAATCTAGTGAAAATTAAAACAGAGAAAATAAACCAGACATACATGTACAACACACAACATTACATGAGGTTATGATACAAAAGATTACAGTTGGTTGATCCAGCTGGACATTGAATTAAAATAATTTGAATATACATCTCCTGACATATGGAACTTGAAAGTTGATTCTATTTATATAACTACAGATTATAACTTCTCTTGACACTAGCATTTCTCTATGATAAATACCGACCACAAGGCCATAATCATATGCTAAGAAGGATAATTATACATTTGTAGAAGACAGATTTAAGTCTTTGAATCTTCTGTATGATTATTCACCAGCCAAACATGTACTCCATTGCTTTAGAAACAAAGTTGGAATCTTTCTGTGGAGTTCTACTTCCATCTGGTACAACCTGCCATTACAATGTCAAAGTTATTTTAACATATTTTGCAAGCCTGTACCCCCTCAAAAGTCAAACAGTCCAGAACCAAGGTTAAACTAAATGTAATCAAGCATTGAAAGTAACTCAAACAAGAAGTTACGGTGTAGAAGAAAGCTGTCTGCCTAATTTGTCAGTCAGCCATAAACAACAGACAACCAGAGAGAGTTTCTGACGATAGACAAGTTGGCAATAGATCATTCCATCCAGGGTGAATATAACATTACCTAAACTTGCTGTATCATAACAATTGGCACAAGCTCCCCTAAGGAGGGAAGGGGGAGGGGGAGTGATTCCCTTGCAAAAGGACAGTGGTGTGCATCAGAAATTTTGAAAAGAACCTGTAAGAGGTACCAAGATCCTGTTTTGCATGCACAGCTTGAAATGTTTTCAGCCCTACCTATAATGCTTTCCGCACCAAAACTCTAAAAGAGCAATCCATATAAAAACACAAAGAAAAATTTTACGTCATTCAAACTTGACAAGAGCAATGCTGTAATATGGGGATGACTGCCATTAAACCATATTTCTCTACAGTATATGTGGGCTTAGTTTGGTTCGCAAGGTATTGTGGTAAAATGTATGTTGCCGTCATCTTTTTTCTTAAGCGGCCCTCACACGGCAAACTAAAGTTGGCAAAGTCGTGTTGGCAAACTCAAGTTGATGTGTGTGAACGGCACAAAACAGTCGGCAAACAAGTTGGCGACAAATAGAACTTGCCTCTATTCTCGCCAACTTTTTCCCCAACTGTTTCGTGTTGGTTAACTCCTACCTGACGTGTGAACGGTTGGCCAACATGTGTTGGTAATTGTCAACCAATCAAAACTTGCTCTATTCACGTGATTTATTTGTGTGACACTTCACAAAATGGGGGACACGAGTCAACACTTTTAAATTTAATATCAAAGCGGTTCACAATTGTCCGGCTGTTCGGGACGTTTCATCTATAGCCTACAAAGATACTAAAAACAAACAAAACAAAACGGAGGAGCGCGCGGACAAACTTGGTTTCGTCCAGACCTTTCCATTTCTCCACTGCTTTCTGTTTCATCTCTTCTTTTCCTCTGTTTCACTGTTGTTGGTGAGTGCGACTGCACTAAAAATGTGGTCATGGTGCAAATTACCGTGTTTGTTATTCGACACGAGTTTGACGTGTGCAGGAAAGAGTTTGTCAACTTTTTGAAGTTTTCCAACACGAGTTTGCAACTAAAGTTTGCCGTGTGAAGGCCGCTTAATGGTGGAATCTAAACAACACATTATCTCCTGTGAAATATGCTTTGGTTCAACGCCTTTAAAGGTGCAGTAAAAGCTTCCGGCATGGATATTTTGAGAGTGCAAACCCTTAAAAGTACCAGAACTACTGGGCCGTGTTGTTCGAAAGCCGGTTAACATTAACCCAGGATTACACGTTAACTGCAGCATTACGTTTTCTTGTTTAAAAATGTTTTTCACCTCTAACGTTTGGTGTAGTTTGAGATTAATACAGCTCAAAACTGCAGGGCAAACAATATAAACAGAAAACCTCACCAAAAAGTTACAAAACTGAAATCAAACTTCTCGTTAACCCTGGGTTAGTTTAATCAGGCCTTGAACAACTCGGTACTGTGTTTTAAACCCCTCTGAGGTAGGACAAGCACCCCCATCATTTTTCTATTGGAGTTCACGATGCACCCTGAGGGAACCTCCAGTACCTGGCCTATGCACAGACTTCTTTATATTACCTGATGGTCACTTCTTGCTGCCTGATAAGCCGCAGTCAGTGGTCGAACTGGAGCTGGCTTGCTAGATGCTGGGGATGAAACTTGGGTTTCATTCCTGTCAGATGATGATGGTGAGTGCATGTTCTCTTTCCCATAAGGCTGTATGATGCCCTAAGAGGTTGGAGGAAGTCATACTAAATGATAAATTGGTCACACTCCCTTACTCATTTATATACATGTAGTTCTACAGAACACATTCCATGTAGAAAACATCATCTTCAGTTATTTCACTGAACTTAACCCCCTTAATATTTGTTCTTAAACAGGCCCCCTATGACATCAGGGCTTCATTGCACTAAGAGGCCTTTTAGTACAAAAAACAGAACTAGACAGTATTTATGAGCTGTTGTGGTAGTGATCAAAGCAAAATGAATTTATCTTTTGAGAAATCTTAACAAGCTGTCAGCAGTTTTTGTTCTCCCAAAACTTCCACTTTTTTGTCTACTGATACCTGACTGATACCGGTAATTCATTAAAGACAAAACATGGTCTTAAATGTAACTATCAATACCAGAAACTACATGTAGCTAGGTACTCTGAGTTAGGTTATTGTTATTGAAAGCATATGTGAAACACAATCTTTTGAAAATATGCAGTTCCTGCCTTTAAGACAAGATCAAGTACTTGAGCTTGTAGCTGAACTTAATTGTTTGGGATTTTAGAATTGCACCACTGTTAAATTAAAGTTTGTGCAACACTATACTCGCCTGATTTTTAATTACCTTCTCAATACAAGGCATGACTCCAACCATTATATCGCTGCCATAAACCTTTCCATTCTTGCTAAGAGCCTAGAAAAAAAATAACCAACTATTAATCACAATACCACTCTCAAACTCATTGTTAATTCATCAAGTTTAACCAAAAGAAAACACGACAGTGGTGATGTTTGGATATCTGATCTCAGTCATCAGTATCAAAGATTTCTACAATTTTGTATCTCCAATTTCTTCTTATTTACAGTGTAGTTATAATTTACACTGAGGTAATAGATCAAACACGAGAGACAGTGTTTCATCAGGATATCCAAATACGACATGTAGCACAGTATATTTGACGAAATTTGAGGTGTTTGGATATCCAATGAAACACTGCCTCTTGTGTGTGATATAATTATCTTCTCAATCAAAACAAAAACTAGGGAGTAAAAGGAGAAGTAAAATCCTCAAAATCTATGCTAATCGAGATCGGGTATCCAGACATCCTTCATACTTACGATCTCCTTTTTTTTAAGTTGATGAATTATTAATGCATTTGAGAAAAGATATATCAAATGCTTGAGATACATTTCCAAACACCTCTAAGTCCATCAAAAAAACTTGAGTGCGCATCATACAATTCCACCTTTCTTCTTTCTTCTAAGTAAGCTAAAACATGGTCTCTTTGACAGGTAAAACAAAACATTTTTAGCTTTAAATTAGTTTTTAGGATATACTAGGGCCATGGATTATCTGTAAAACTAGCTGATTAGCTAAGTGTAAACCAGGACTGTCATTAAGTTTCGAGTCGCATGTAGTCTTGTTCTCCATACCCATAACAAAGTTGTTGTTTTATGGGTGAATTCTATCAACAAGGACCCCACGATAAGTATTTAGTATTGTATTGTACATGTATCATAATTTTATCGTAAAATTTGGGTGTTTGATATGATATGTCAGTGAGATAAAAATCGATTTGAGCAAGTGTAAGCTTCCATGTACTGCCGAAATTTGGGAGTGTAAAAAGAACCCCTATATATTAAAATGGGACACCTCCATTTTCATGATCATGTACATTTAATTTGTACGTGCTGATGATCCTGATACACCTTTCCTTTCCTGTCTTTATAAATTTCTTGGATAACCAAAAATATGGTTAAACAGACTTGTCCTATAAATTGAGTGATTTTGATTTGTTGCTAACCCAATTTAGAATGGTTAGTGAACAAGACCCAGGGTTCTCCCTAAATTTTTGAGTACAAGGAGAATAAAATGGAGTAGTCGGCAGAGGAATTTCCGCCATTTTGCACGTGTTGGAATACAGAGTATGTTGTCTTACATGGAGTGCTTTTTGTCGGTAACCGCTGCCTTGCAATCTGAGCCTGTTTGGTTTGCTGAAGTTTGATCGATGTCTGCAAGAAGATTCAAGCGTGGCGAAATTCTCAACGAAACTTTCAAGTTTATTCAGTCAAAAACATTTTTTGGACACTTGGCTCTTTAAGGAAAACTTTATTTATTTCTGAATGTATTTACCCAAGGGAAAGTAGGCCTCGCAAATGGAAAAGTTGCCGTTGGATGCAAAACAAAGTACTTATTTACTTTTTTATTTGGATCTGAGTACCCGGCGTGCCCAGGACGACTAGCCGGTGATTTTCGCCGGTCGCCAGGGCTTACGGAGATCTCTGAAGACCCAACGGATGATAGCTGAAGAATACAAGACAACAAGTGTAGAGGAACTACCATGGATTAACTAGAAGTCAACTGAGGATAATATAATGATTACAGCTAAAATAAACAGTAAATGATTGTCAGTAATGTACTTTCCATTTAAATCTCACCTTTTTGGCTTGAAGTTTGGATTGGTACTGAAGGTGCAGCCAGTTCCCTTTGGATGTCTAATAAGAGAAAATATGCACAATTATTATATTGAATATTTACAATCATATAAAAAAGGCATGTACATGTACAGAGAGATGTCAAATGTCTTTTTGAGTCTCCCACAAGTTGACATTTCTGACTCCCAAAGACTGCCCAACAGGCATGACTCAAATGTTTAAGAAGCCATGATAAGGCTGGGGTAATGTAGAGATGCCCAGAGCAAAAAAGCCAGCCAAAAAATGTTAATGAGCCTGACTAGTGCATAGCTTTTTTTCTCCACTACACTACATTCCAGCTTGAGGGCAGGTAGCAACTATGATTTGTTTGGGCCTTCAAGTTTGAGCACGAAGATCACGAAGGAAGCAAAACCTACCACACTTTTAACAATGTTGCCATATTGAGAGAATTGTTGCAGAATAAAGGATGAGGCAGCAGGAGGAAACCTAGTGAGGAAAAGAGGAATGATAAAATTATAAATAGAGGCACTGCTTTACCAAATATAGTGATTCAACAAGGAAACTTGTGGTATTTTGGAAAACTGGTCACGGAGAAGAGGTGCTCGCTTATGAGAGGTGGTCGCAACTGGAGGTTTGACTGTAATTAAGATGGCTGAAAAAAGTTTCCAGTACTTTTCAAGACTTGGAGTTTGATGGGTCATTTTAACCACTCTATACTGGTTGACGCCAAAATCATGGTATCAACAAACTGCCCAGTCATCAGTGAACAAGTTGCTCTTAATTTTGTGCCACAATAGGTTAGCATAGCAACAATATGACCTGCTAAAAACACCCTTAATTTTAGCTTTAAGTGCTTATAACTCAAAAACCAGCTGGGTGACCCCCATTTTTTATTATCGAATTGTAATCAGCATGATAAGATGAAACTTTTTACAAAGTTTAAAAAAATTCTGTGAAGGGGGTTCAGAGCCACCTTAAATTTTCGAAAATTTAAGGTGGCTCTGAATCCCCTTCGCAGATTCTTTTTAAACTTTGCAAAAAGTTGCATCTCATTATGTTGATTACAATTCGATAATAAAAAAAGGGGATCAAAGAGCTTGTTTTTGAGTTATAAGTGCTTAAAGCTAAAATTAAGGGTGTTTTTAGCAGGTCATATTGTTGCTATCATGGTAACCTATTGTGCCACAAATTTTACAGCAACTTGTTCACCAATGATTGAGCAGTTTGTTGATACCATGATTTTGGCATCAACTGATAAAAAGTGGCTATAATGACCCATCAAACTGTAAGTCTTGGAAAATACTGGAAACTGTTTCCAACCACCTTAAAAAAAGTGTTGTGTAACAAGTGGTTCATGCTTAGCATAGACCATCAAGTTATAGTGCACGTGGGAGTTTGGAGAGCATAAAGGAAGTGTAAGAATTGCTCAAGACAATGCATGACTGTAGCTGAGAACAACTGTAGCTTCTTGAGTGCTCCCTAAACTTGCTAAAAGCACCATAACTCAATAGCTCACAGATAAACACATGAACCAATAGTTAAATACCATTGCTGATGGAAATGTACATATGCGCATCAATACCCACACTATCAGCATGCACTATAGGATTATGGTGCACACTTAAATGTCCGTATACTATAAAACTTGATTGTGGGGCTATGCTAGCTACATTTTGATAAAAATAAAACACAACTTACAGTTCAAGTTTGTATGATGAAAATCTCCATTTTTTTATACCACTCTACTCTCATTTAAACTTAGTGATTTGGAAAATGGTTAAAGTTGGATAGTAAGTACAGTGTGGATGTGTCTTACCCAAACACTGTCACCCAACATTCGTCCAAAATGTCATCACTTGATAAGGCCTCTCTGACAGACATAAACCAAAGGTATCAATAAAAAACCTCTTCTTTCACGAAATTACACTGTATGAACAATACTTAACACTATTTTGAAAAAGGTGACTAATTTCTCTTGATAAGGAGGGTATGTCAACAAAACAGGACCAGTGAGGTCTGTGCTTTGGCAAAAATGACCCAGGTCACTGGGCCTAATCTCAGTTTCAAAAGCACTTAAGTACTATTACTCCCCCAGGGATGGGATAATTATTAGCCAAATAGACAAAAATAAGTCAGTAAGTCAGCTGGTTAGTCGATAGGTCAGCCAGCCAGTCAGTCAAGGGGACCTCATATTCAAGAACACTAAAAAAAAATGAAGATACACAATGTAGACCTGTATTTGCAATACAGTTAAAACCTACCTATAATGGAACCTAGGTTTTTCACCTGCTTGGAAATTTTATCAGTTTAGGTTCTTAAAATAATATTCTTAGAGGAAAAGGTACTTGATGCATATCAAAAGGGTGCAGACCTTCCTTATTTTAAATCTCCATTCTAAGGAATATACATTACACACTCCTCTATAGATAACCTGGAAAGTTTGGAAAATTTGAGTCAAAACCCCAAAGGAGACTCAGGGGTTTCATTAAGTTTTTGTGCAGGAGGTCTCACGAAAGAAAGTAAGAAGAGAAGACGAAAACAGCCGGCAAATTGATGGCTAAGCCTCGTTCACAGCTGGTCAATTTGCCCAGTGCCCGGCCCTTATTGACTACATGTAACCCTAGCATTAGAGTTGAGCTTTATTTTGAGACCCCTAAAAGATATTGATTAACAGGACAATGATAAATAAATGTTATGTATTAGTTATATCTTCTATGGCAACCTAAAAGACAATTTGACAGTTAAAATAGTGGCATTTCGTCATGAATACCCTTAGAGCTCTAGACCAAAATCTGTGATTTACACCTTTAATCAATGACGAGTATCTCTGACCTCTTCATTTTGATTCTCTTCTCTCCACCTACCCCCAAGGGAGAATTCCCATGCTGGAGCTTGGAAAGATCAAATGAAGAATGGCATAATTTCTATCACACAATTCCACAATTTCCTGTGTTGTTGATTAACTTACCCCTGAGTGTAGAATGGATCAATCTGAGTAGGTGATGTTAAAGGGCCACCACGCTGAGGGCTTAAGTGAGGTGAATCTACACCAGACATGGTAACATTACCACCAGGAGTTGAAAAACCAACACTTTTCCTGACTGTTGAGTTTGCAACTGAAGCCATTGTCACATCCATTGGCTTTAAGAACAAATAATATATTATGTAGATTAGCCCTTAATCCATCAAGCAAGAGTTAACTGCTTACTATTGAGCTCAGCCATCTGAGCGTTGAAATGGCGCTATCTCAGCCCATTTCATGCATGGTTCCATTCAAGTCACACATTCAAAAAATGGTAATCACATGACGACAGATTTTGCGATCATGTGTTGAGCGAATCTTTCCTGCTAATTTCCTCCCACCAGGGAAGGTGCTTCACAGTTTGTTTACAAGTTTGTTTGCTGCAAGGTTTGTTGAGTTTCGCACAAATATTAAACAAGATTTAAATCAAACTTATTATATTGTGGAGAAGAGTTCAAACAATGCAAAATCCATCGCATAGACAGGATTTGCCTTGAACTTGCTTCTTTGGAAGAATTTACAATAATATTACAGTTACAGTGCTGTATGCTGCAAACTGTAGCTAAGAAATATTTGGTCATCACATGATCTCTTGGGGCTGAAAACAATGATGTGTGCAGCGGCCTGAAAAAATACAGCACTTTAAACATATGTCTGAGATCAACAGGCTTTTAGCCAGGATTTGAAAAGTGGCCGTCCAAAATGCGCTATTGGGCCTGCTCAAATGAAAATTTATAACGTAACATATGAAAAATAAAATGATTTTCTTCAATAAGTGGCTGTCCATAAGACGGCTGGACGCCCATCTGGCTAAAAGCCTGGAGATCAATGAATAGTAAATAGTACACAGACTGCACAGCTTAGATTAACATACAATAAATGTCAGAGTTACAGCCATCTACAAATATTAACACATAAAAATGCATCAAATTCATGAGACAGTGTTGTTTTAACTAAAAGTGAATTAGGGGTAAGAACCCTTTTCTTACATTTCGTAGTATAAGAACCCTTCTTTTACCTGTTCTCTTCTGAATGGAGAATTTGTAAAATCTGAGCTCCTTGCATCATAAAGCCCTTCAACAGGAGGTGCACTTATGGAATCTTTAGGGGTGCGACCCACAGATGAGGGCCTATGGGAAAAAGTATTTACCAGTATTAAGCCAGGCTGCTAGTGTTGAGGAGTTTTAATTACATTTTAATATTCTTTGGATAACAAATTGTTACTATGCAGTATTCTTACATGTACAGTGGAACCCCGCTCTACAGACACCCGCTTAATACAGACACCCACTTTATACGGACAGTTTCGTTTGTCCCGACAAAAAGCTTGTATGTTTTCTCTAAATTAACCCACTTTATACGGACACCGGGTAATACGACAACAGACACTTTTCTGTGTCCCGAGTCACAAACTCTCTTACTTTGTCAACCCTGCCTTACGGACACTGGTTATCTGCACACTGTCTATTTTCATTGTCACAATTATGTGATAATTGTAAACATTGTACCCTGTTGAAATAATGACAGATTTTTACGGGTGAATAAAATTTTAATACAGAACTGTGCTAAAAAAACAGTAAGGAAGTAAAGTCACAGACTTTTTCAAATGAATCCACTGTTATGTCTGTTTCAATAACAATACTCTGTACAAAATTTAAAAGATTTTACTCCGAGACTATGATAAATGATTGTGAGGCTTCCCTAGGATGAACTTGTTGCTGTTACAGTTGGGAAATTAAACAATGTTTTCTCGTAAAACTGTTTGCCTTAGTCTCAAACATGTGTACCTGATGTTTTCCCTGAGAGCCCGCTTAATACGAACACCCGGATAATACGGACTCTATGGCATGTCCCTTTGGTGTCCGTATTAACCGGATTCCACTGTATATCCTATGCATTTCAGTCTACATATCTAGCATAAATAATATACACATACTGGTCAGCTTACAAGGCTTTAACTAGTTAGTTAATTTTGAAAGAAAGAAAGTCTTTGTCAACAATACAAAACTATCCCAGTTGACAAGCCTACCCTTCGACATCATTAAAATTGATAAAATCCAACAAGAGTCTTAAACCAAAAGCACTCCCAGGCTCTTCTCTCAAAGGAGTTTTTCGAAATTAGGGAGAATACTTGATTACCAGCTTTTGCAGGTCGGACACAAGCTCCTCCCCTAAACTCACATGGAGAGGAATGTAGACTGGAAATGAGTGAGAAATGAAAATTGAGCTTAGAGAATCCACTGAGTGATGTGAGTGCAGGTACAGGGTTACCTGAAGGGCCAAACAATTGACTTTGTGCTCGCATTCACATAACATAGTGGATTTTTATGGTAAATGTCTGAACCTCTGCAAAGAAGAAAGAGCCCAAGCTATACAGCTTTAAGAAAAAAATATTTCCTAACCTTGCAGGAGTCCTGTCCAGTTTGTTACCAGTTCCTTGAGATCGGAGTGGTGTACCAAACTGTTGGGGGTAGTGCCTTGGTGATGAGAGTGACACTGTGGGACCTGAACTTCCCCTGTATGATCCTAATGATGAGCCCACAGATCCTCCTCTTAATAAAGGCTGGGGAGAAAGATTGATAGTAAAAAAAACTGTTATACACTGTACTATAACAAACTTGCAGCAAGGTTTATAATCTAACATTTGGATGAAAATCCTATGATATACAAAACCATTGTGTCATCTTAATTTCATTAGGAAACATTTTTTTAAAATAAAATACATCTCCTTTATCCAAAACAGTTAGAACAACAAAAACCAAAACAGTTTAAAACAGTGATTGATATCATGTTAAATATCTTTCTTGACCAGTTTCCAAGTTACTGTTTGTAAGGGCAATAAGGTTTCCAGGCAGGTTTCCATAGTAATAGATAATCCTAGAGTGCTTGTACACACTGTAAACAAAGAAACTGTAAATAGAATCAATTTACAGCTTCTAATAAGGGTGGGTGGGTGTTTACCATTTACTAAAACATTCTGGAAAATATATTTTTAGTTCGAAATTTCTGCCTACATGTAAATTGCAGAATACCACGCCACTCATTTGCATCTTACTGAATAAGAATAGCAACTATTGCTATAAACCTCATTCTTCAAAGGACACCGACACATGTAATGGCTGGGCTGGGGTATTCTGCAATCGTTCGAAATTTCCAATTGTGAAAAGAGTGTTTCATTTGTAGTTGACATTCCAACTGAAATCTCCAGGATTTTTTGCACACAACTGGTAAGTTGATTACAGCCAATCATTGACTTATTATCAGTCAAGAACTGGAACCTCGAAATGAAGCGAAAGATGAGAAATGCATAAATGGGACGCAAATCCAATGGTCATCTGGTCATGTCCAAACCAGGACAGAAGTCAAACACCTTCTAAATTTAATTTTGAGAATTATTCTTATGGCAATAAAACAACGGGAATTCAAAGAATTTTAATGAAACAACTTTCGCTCTAATGAACATTGTTAAGCTTATATTACAGTCCTCAACAATATGGCGCCAATTTTAATATGTTAGATTAAATCACTGTAAATTAGATCAATTAAAATAACTCATCGTCAAAATAGTCTTCTATCCTAAATTCTATGTCAATATGAAAAACTGAGTAATCAATCAAAGAAAAAAGTTGAACATACCGAAGCAACCGGCGAATTGCCGCCAAGAAGATACTGCGGCAAATATCCCGGTGAAGATGGAGAACTCATATGACTTTCATGTACTAAATAAGCAAGGAACAAAATAATATCAACAAATTGTAACTGTAACATCACATAAAGTAATCTTGAGGTTCCTTACCTGGATCCATACTGAGTAAAACCGGAACGTGGAACGTGGGTAGGAATGTGGTTCTACTCTATCCGTCTCCGTCGATAGTAATTTTTTTTTCGAGCAGTAATCGGACAGCGGTTTTTGTGAAAGCGACAATCGGAGATAGATAAATGACGTAGAAAGTGTACGTGTACCTGGTGCGCGTGCGTGGTTGTTAGCTGCTCGCTAGCGGCCATCTTGTACATTGTACAGTGCAGTATGAGACATTGATAAATACAATAATGACTTTCCTGAATCGCGCCAACCAAAGCTTTCTCACTCATGCTCGCCTTTGGTACCTTGTGGATGCTAAAGACCAGATCAATGGACGCCTGGCTGCATACTTAGGGCAGATTTTGCAGGGAAAGACGAAACCTATTTATCATCATCAGGACGATGTCGGCGACCACGTAGTCGTAATAAACACGAGACATATTATTCTCACCGGCTCCAAGTGGAAAAAGAAACTTTATCGCCATCATACAGGGTACCCAGGAGGACTCAAAGCGTTCACTGCAAGGGATCTTCACGAGCGAGATGCCACAAGAATCTTGTGGAGGGCGGTCTATGGAATGCTCCCAAAGAACAATCTGAGACCAATATGGATGAAAAGACTGCATCTCTTTGAGGAGAGTGAACATCCTTTCGCGGAGAATATTTTCGCCAAACTAGAAGGTCCAGCGCCTCTCCCCAAAAGACTAGAAGAGTTCACTTTGGAGGAGATTGAAAAACTATCCAAAGCTTTTTTGAGCCATGCCAAGAATATATGTACCCGCCCTCCGCCCTGTTTCCCACCACCAATCACGCCTGGAACCTCAACTTGTGCTTTTGTTTTGATCATCATTAGTCTGGAGGCTTCATTCAATAGTCTGGAGGCTTCATTTACAATCAAGATGTCATATTTTTAAGGCTAGGTATAACTTGACGTCTTTAACAGAGGTTTAAAACTGAACCACTAAATAAAGTTAGATCAATTCAAACTATCTTGGAACTCAATTTTCAGCTTTGGGAGTGTACAGTAATAAATAAATAATCAAATGTGAGATAATTTTTAAGGGTGTAACAATACATCGAACTATCGATGCATCGCGATGTTAATGCTGCGATAGCGATGGATTGATAGTGAAAATGAATCATCGATAACAACTGTGATAGTGTAGAGAACTATCGATAGTTTCGATAGTTTCTATACTTCTAAAATTTAACTTGTTTGGAAAAATAAAGACACCTTTTCCCACCTAAAAACAATCCACCTACTGCACCTAGCATTTTTAGCCTCTGGATTCTTGCACCACCAATAGGGTTGCGCCACCCATTGTGTTCCTCAGTGCCTGTATTGACTACTATCTTAGATATTTCTTAAGTGTAAGGCATCAAGTAGATACAGACATTCCTGAAAACTATCCCAATACTTTTGCAATAGTACCTACACTATCACAATATATCGTAATGTCCGTATGACCTATTGCAATTGTATTGCAATAGTTAAAATGCCCTCAATTGTCACCCCTAATAATTTTAGACACTTGAATAAACCAATTGAGTTTAGCAGTTTGAGCAACCTAACCTGTGATCAGGCGTCCCTTACATTTTTTGTCGCTGCGGGAAGGTACGCCTGATACAATTACTTGTCTATTTGTCTGTTGCTAGTCCAGAATCTGGACTTTTCTCTGATTGGTCAAGAAACAAAAAGGTACTTAGAACTGAGCCATGATTGGTTACCTTATTGGTGTGTGATTTCCGGTAAAAAAATCCCGCGTGCTGATGAATTCCGTCGTGACGTCTGATGAGGCGAGCGAATAGAGCGAGTTTTTGTCAGCTTTAAATGCTTCTCTTCAGAGTTTTGTTCACAAACCTCTCAATGATGAACAAATAGAATGCATTCATAGAATCGCATGCCATGGGAGAGATATTTTGGCGGTGCTACAGACGGGATTAGGCAAGAGCGAAAAATATGTACTACCACCGTTTTCGTTGATATGCGACTTTCGAAAACAACACACCCGCGGAAACCTTTCAAAAATTTCCATCAATCATTCATGTTATCGACAGATCGGATCGAAATCCACCAATCACAGCCCGCTAGCATGACGTAAAGAAGGTTTGAAGGTCACACCAACGGCTGTGATTGGTGGATTTCGATCCGATCTGTCGATAACACACAAGACTTCCGGTAATTCTGCTGGATTATTCGCGCTGACAGAAATTTTAATTAGGGGGCGGCAGACAAATAGTCAAGTAATTGTATCAGGCGTACCTTCCCGCCGCGACAAAAAATATAAGGGACGCCTGATCGCAGGTTATGAGCAACCAAGAGTCAAGTATTAGTTTGCTAATGTGTGAACTGATGTGGATTGATGTACATTTGTTTATAGTTATACTGTGGCTTATATTATTCATAGACTGCTTAATGATGGCATAGGTTCCCACTGATGTTGGGTGACCATGTACAAATGCTCTATCACTGAACAAATTTTGACCTTTGTGAACACACAGTCATTATCAGAGATTGCAGAGCACATTTTGAATTTGGGAGGCTTGCAAGGGAGTGCCAGACATGTTAAAAATAACTTGTAGGGGATCTGGAGATATTTGTAAAGTTATTATTTTATGTATATCTTACTTGACTGAAATTGGGGTTGGGGGCAGCTCCCATACCTCTGCCATCTCTGATATTTGACAAATATGTCCTGGAGAACTAACAAATTCTTTCAAGCGACACTCAGATCTTGAGTTTAAGTTCTGCTGAACTATATTTTCCAACTATCAAAAGGTTAAGATGTAAAGCAGTGAACATTGGACAAACAACCAGAATGGACACTCCAGACAGATAACAGGATTATCTCTACAAAATTCTTAATTTTTGTTGGCATTTACCATATCCTCCATCAAAGCCAGAAAACACTCCTGAGACTTCTCAAAAGGTAGCTTCTGTGTCTACAGAGTATGAAGGAAAACTAGTCTAGTGTGTTTTGTGTGTGTACTTGTGTACTTTACTGGTCACTCCCCATCACGGTTTTTCAGGACCAAAGTAGAAAAACGATAACATAACTTGGTTAAGAATCCCACTAGCAGGAATCAGACCAGTTGGTTATTTACAAGTGTAGCCGAGAAGTGATCTTGGGGCTTCTGAGAACAACATAAGCAGCGGTCAGAAAGGGATTTGAACCCGTGACCTCTAACCACTTGGCCATGCTGCCTCCCCTTTGATGCCCCTATAAATTTGCTTGAAGCATGAAAATCCACTCAGAAAAAAAAGCCTGAGTTTACTCTTTTCAATTTTTAAAGCTTATCACACCTTGTCAAAGCGAGTGACAACAAAGTCATGCCACCGACCAATGAAATACAAGCTTTGGGCCCTTTGAACCACTTGCAACAGGCTCGCAACAAAAACAGCCCATTGAATTTGTGGGAAATGTTGCTGTTGTGGTTGATCACTGTCAAATAGAGATTGGCAATTATAATGAAAGATAAATCAAAGGGAAAGGTAGCCTGAATTTCAGCTGCCTCCTCCTCTCGTTAAGTCTCGGGAGAGAGGACGTCCGAAAGCATTGGGTGATAATGCTGTCCGGTGACGTCATGAATTGAATTATATTTTTTTAAATTGAATTATACTTTTGTAAGGTAATTAGTTTTATAGGTTTAAGTAGACGTCAGGCCATAGCCCCAATAAAAATACGTGCAGAAATGATTTGTTCGCTCGCGTGCAGATTTGCTTGATTTCGGGTTCATTCATGCATGCGAATGGTCATTGAAAAACCCGACAAATGTCAGTTACAGATTTCAAGGAGTGTTTAATGCCAATGTATTTAGTGGAGCTAGCTAGCCGTACATATCGAAAGTAAAATGATAATTTTTACGAGTGGACTGCTTCAAGGTTTCAGATTTTTTTTGCAGGTAAATTTGCATACCAACTATGCTTTCATTTGGAAAATGGCCTGTACTGCTTTAAATAAAGTTCAATCGCCACGAGTGGAGCCATCTGAATATATCAAGGACTTTGCATATCCTGTAGGCAAGTTTACGAATACATCGCTTCCACTAAGAAATTGTCCAAGTAGCCTTTTCTTGTTGCGGATTGAGGTTTTGAACGCCAAATGTCAAGCATACACCAGAAACGGCTTTAAGTCTTGTTGGCTGTTAGCCCACGATTTCCTTCCGCCATCTATAGTGAATGCGCGAAGTTTGGCAATAAAATTATTCAAATAATTCATGGTAGGAATAAAGTAACACGGCAACCGATCAGAACCACTGCCAGGTTTTTGGGTAGTGACGTCACTGGACAGCATTATCACCCAACGCTTTCAGACACCTTTCTGCCACGACTTAGCAAAGGGAGGAGGCGGCTGAAATTCAGGCTAAGGGAAAAGGTGCTAAAAAACAGGTAAGAGAAAATGTGCTAACCAGCCAAAAAGGAGAAAAGTTGCAGAGACCTCCAGAGAGCCAAACATCCATAATCGGCGCGATCCAAAACAAGCCATGGCCACTGCAATGAATTTGCTTGAATCCAATTTCTCGCCACTGTTCGCATCAAATTCTGCTAGCTTTCAAAGCCATCAGCTTTAACGGACATCAACTACTCTGGAAACTGGAGGATGTGAAAAAAACTGGAAACATTGAGTGAAGGCTGATTCAAACCACAAATCTTAGTCACTGATGGCAAGATCCTTCTTGCTTTGATTGAACAGATATTCATTTTTTTCTGTTTCTTTGGCTCGGGTTTCCTATGAGATTTTATCCAAGGTGCCTTCAATTTCGATGAATTCGTAATGTAAGTTCTTATGGACTCTACGCTCAAAATGCAACTGATATCAATTACTGAAACAACGCGAAACAGCTCAACTCTTAATGTAAAAAATATCGAAATGTTTGTAATTAAAGTCTCAGAAAAAATTTGCCATGAAAAATCAACAGCGCCAAGATGTGTTTATTGGTATGAAATGCTTTTCGTTCTTCATTAACTCTTCTCTAAAATAGTTTTTGGCGATATCTCAAAATTCTTGAATGGTTTTAGAGTATTTTTTTTTCACTAAACTTTAAAATAATTTATGGTTTAGCTATATCAGAAGCAAAGCAAAATTTGGCCTTTGAAGTTCTACAGTAACTTTAATTAATAAGCCAATTTTAGTTTTATCTACTTCACAACATTAATACATGCCTTAAAAGTTATGAGTTAAAAGTAAATGTGAATCATTGTCTGTTGCAAAAATATTTATCAAATTTTGCAAAACTATGGCTATCAATTACCAATATTACCATGTTCATATTAGATCTGTCTGTCACCACACAAAGACACTAAAATGTATGTGACATGACTTGTGCACAAAGTTTGAGCGTAAAAGATGTCACCCAGGAAGGTTGAGACTTATTGGTAGATGTCTAAGCCTCTGTTACGAGGTCTTTCTCACGTACATAGATGTACTGGACCAACTTAATCATAGCCAGCTTCCATGATCTATCGGTTGCCATCAAAAAGTCCACTTCCAGGGTCCACCATTTTTGGGAACTTAGCTTTCTTGGCATCCAACTCAGTTTGGGCCCATAGCAGCAGTTTTAGTAAATTAGATAGCTTAGGAGAGGTTTCTTTATGTTCCGCCTCTAGAATGGCAGCGTTCAATTCACTTGCAACCTTTTGTCTCTGAGAAGGACACAGCAGTTCACCAACTGGCGAATCCTCTGGGTTATCGAACGCCAAAAGCGCCATTGTGCGCTCTAATTCTTCCAGAAACTCAGGCGATTCATTGCCCTGATCAGCAAGCTGATTCTGGGCAAAGTCAACAGCTGATTCGATATCTTTATCGCGAATTAACTCGATCAGGCGTTGCTGCTGCAAATGAAAATACAAGTGTGGCTTGCAGTCAAGTATTTCCGGGTTTAGCTTGTTCGTAAGCGCAATTGCTTCTTCGATGTCTCCGCGCTGGACTGCAGCTCTGATTTTAATCCTTTCGTCCAGATTTTCCAGTGGAACACAGGGCTGTGTGCCGGATTCCATTTTGAATTTCTCTGCAGCTTCTTTGAAGCCCTCGGTTACCAGGTAATCCATAATCAAACGATTCATGTCTGCTCGCTGAAATCGCATGTCTGTCAACTTTGTCATCCACTCCTCTCTGTTTCCTTCTTCTCCCTTGTCTGCTTGGTTCATCTGAAAGGAAAACAGCTTTTTCACACCATACAAAAGTCAGAAATCAACGATACAAAGACAAACTTCAGCATTGACAAGGCCTTGCTGCTTGACAAAATGGCGGCTTGCGCGATGTTTCTCAATAAGCATGCGCGAGACTGCATCAGAACGAGGCTGTGTCTCTCGTGGGTTCTCTTTCCTTCCCTGCTAATCTCCGATCAGAGGTAAGAGAGCTCACTCAACAAATCATCGTCAATCCTCACTTCATTCTCGTCATCAGGCAATAAATATGATACAAATTATTTCCTTTATAAATTTGGGTTGTGTTAAAATCCTTCTCCAGCCAAATATTCGTTTCTGTCACCCCAAGGCAATGGCTAAAAGTCTCGCCAATTTCGGCGAAGTCTTCTGTTGTGTCTGTACGATAGTGAAATAGTTGGACTCTGTATCATACTCGGAAAAAATTGACCTTCAGAAATAGCTCCCAATGATACTGCTTTTATATTTCAACTGGAGGCTGTAAATCTGTTTGTGAACAGTTTTATGTGACAATCGATATTAATGGGTAGCATTTAGATTTTGTCGGCAAATCTCTCCTCGTCCAAATATTTGACATGGAGACGTACAGTAGCAAAATGAAGTGCTTTTGACAGTACAGCTGAAACATTGTCAGGATGTTAGAATCTAACATCCTAGAAAACACTGCCAATAATGTGAAGTTTTGTTTATGAATGCTTACAGCAAGGACACTCAAACAATGCTTGAACACAAGGCCACTTTAAAATGAAGGCTGTTAAATAATATACAAGATAAATGTTTTTACAGTATAAAAACGCTTGATGCTCATGTTAACATGAAGGATCTTCAGTTTAGTCATTATAAAATTCACAAAGCAATTTTTAAGTGTTCAAGGTTGGAGTGACCTCACTGCCAGTTTTTTTGGGTTGTTATGCCTCATCAGTTGTATGAGTTGCCTGTTTATGGGCTAGGGCCCAGTTGTTCAAAGCTTGGATAATGCTATTGAGTCTGTAGCAAATTTCAGTCTCGTAGCACAGTTTGTTTAGTCAAGCTTTACCCACTGGATAGCGATTTATCCGGTGGATAATGCTCTCCACCGGATAAGTCTTGACGTAACAAACTATGCTACGAAACGGTAATTTATTGACACAAGTGTTCTACTGGAAAGTGCACTTGTAAAATTCATACTAAACTACCTCTGGGACCCAAGTGGCATATTTTCCATATCTTCACTAGTAAGGATAGTGATGACATCAAGTCTCACTTTTACTTGTTTATTTATGCAAACAGTGGAAAAGTAAATTTTCGTCTATTAGGAAAAAAGAAAATTGCATGGTGGCTTGAAGATATGGATTACACTTCCTTGTGATAGTTTACTGCTTGAAAATTCAGATTTTCAAGCCACCATGCAATATCCTCTGTTTATTAGACAAACTATGAGTTATCCCATGGATTGTGCTGTATACACGTACCGTTTGTACTACTGGGGTTAGCTTAATTGTTAAAAAATAAAGAAACTGTGGGACGTGACTCGGATACCACGTTTACCACCTCTTAAATTTCTGGAGGGACCAAAATTGTTATGGAATGTCTGCTTCCAAAATATGGATACCTAAGTACTGTGATAATTCAATTTACTGTTCCTTTTGTGTCAGTGTTCTTTTATTGCACTTGTCCATTGGATTTTGGTCATCTAAATATGAAATCAACTTGTTTGAAAATAGATAAGAAACAACACATGTTATTACCAAAACAACAACAGATAGTTGTGAACTGTACTTTATCTGCATATCATTTCAGCTATAAGTTCAGTAAAAGGTGAACTAAGATACTAATTAAACAATGTTGTTGGTTTCTTAGTGTGGGATCTGAAAATTATTTTTTCCTAAACTTATATAGAGAAACTGACAAGAATCGCCTTATGCTAATTTATTGTTCTCCATTTATAGCGAACAATCAACATGCAGGCTATGTAATTATGCTAAGAAGTGAATATTTAAGGTTAATAGTTTGTCTATTACTAAGGAGTTATCATGCAACAACATCTATGCTTTTGATCACTTCATTCTAGAAATTTTGTTTTAGTAAAATTTCTGTGTTTTTGTTTACAACATGTGTTGCATTTAGAGCTACATTTTTGTATCCTAAGGCCGTTTATGTTTGCCGTAATGAGCTATGCTAGGGCCATGTATTTGGTGGATAAACACAATGCCCCCTACTATACAACTGGTATTTTCTTGCAACAACATTTATTGACAGTTTTAAAGGGAGTTACGTTGTATTTATACAAATCCATTAAATTGAAGCAACTAAAGGCTCTTCTTTCCTCCTTATTATTGTAGCTGATCCAGGAGTACAAAATGGGAGCATACAAGTACCTTGAGGAGCTCTTTAAAAAGAAACAGTCCGATCTTTTGCGGTTCTTACTGCGTGTACGATGCTGGCAATATCGCCAACTGAATGCCATCCACCGAGCATCCCGACCGATGCGCCCTGACAAAGCACGTCGCCTGGGATACAAGGCAAAGCAAGGATATGTTGTTTACCGTGTACGCGTGAGGCGTGGAGGACGCAAGCGCCCAGTACCTAAGGGTGCAACTTATGGTAAGCCAACCAACCAGGGAGTAAACCAGCTGAAATTTCAGAGGAGCTTGCGATCTGTGGCCGAGGTTAGTAACCTTGTGTTAACTTACACCATTACTTGTTAACTACAGCTGTACTCATTCCCACTCGTGGACAAATGTGCATCTAGCCCTAACAGTAAGCAAGATGATTGTCACACTTGAACTTAGTTATATGGTTTACATGAAGCTCTTGAGACAGTTTCCTGACCGATTTTCTTAATTTTCATATGATAATGCTGAATCAATAGAGACTTAGTTATTCATAAACAAGCAAAAACTGCTCATTGGGTTTTATGATCAGGTTTCACACGTACTTGCTTATGCAGATTGCCAGATGCTTCCAAATATGCAAAAAAAGTTGTAGAAAGGGCATCTCCATAGCCAAGAAGAACAAACAATTTGATTCAAATACGGGATTATGAGGATGGAGGAGGAAAATCCTTACCTTCAAATTAATTTGAGAATGACATTTGTTCTTATGATTAGCTCTTGTCCCCAAAATACCGGTACAGTTGAACCACTCTTGAGCAACCAGCCAAAATGCCAAGCCTACAGCTGTTGATGTTCACTTACAGGAGGTGGTCACTTACAAGAGCCTAGACCATATTGGGTCAAAATTTCGCCTCATTAACATATGCAGGCCATCTGATAGGGTGCGGAAAAAAATGGAAAATTATGTGGAAATTTTTGGCAATATTATGTGGAAGAAAGTAACAAAACCTATGCGGAAATTTCTAAAGTTAATAAAGCCGTTCCCTTGGCTTTTTCAAACATATGAAATACATATTAACGCCTTGTTCCTGAGAATTTACTCTTTCATGACAAGTTTGACCTTTTGCTGCCATTCGTGGACAGGTATTTCTTCATTCAAAGCAGTTTTTCCATAGTATTTTCTCTGAAGCTTAGTAACCAGGCATTAAATTGGACAAGGAAAACTGGATACCAGAAGTCTGATAACTAGAACCCAGGCGCATCACCAGAAGATGCGTCGAATGCCTGGAGGTTTCAAATTGTTTACGAACGAAAAAGCCTGTTTTGGTCGCTGTTTTGGGTGAATAACTTCTGCAAAATGATCAATCTCTTTGCTATTTTTGCTTCTGAGGATGGTAAGCAGTTGCTTTCTCGCTTATATCATATGTAGCAATTTTCTAGTTTTGTGTGGAAAAATGCCTCAAGGATGTGCAAGATGCAGAAGTAGGCGAATTATGCAGATCTGCACCACTGCATCCTGTCAGATGCCCTGCATATGGTTGATGCAGAGACTAACCGCATGTTTCAAATGATTTATTCATGTGAATTCCTGGGTTACACCATCACGCAATTGAAAAATAATTTGAAAACCACTCAATGAATGAACTCAAGAAATTATGATGTTCTAGGAGATAAATAACTAGAAGATTTCTCCAAGTTTTAGGTCTATATGTTTCCCGATCTTCAAATATTTGTTGA
This sequence comes from Platygyra sinensis, assembly GCA_019787425.1. Taxonomy (NCBI): domain Eukaryota; kingdom Metazoa; phylum Cnidaria; class Anthozoa; order Scleractinia; family Merulinidae; genus Platygyra; species Platygyra sinensis. Next base: position 14,715 of record JAHPZR010047075.1, on the reverse strand, counting down.
AATATTTTACACAAAGTTGCAGAGCCCAGTATGGAGCTGCCATGTTGGTGTACCTCCAAGGGACACCAACATGGTGGGCGTAAAAGTAGTGTAAACATCTGGAACTTACTTTGGCTCTCTAGGCCACTGATTATCTGAACTGATCAAGCAAACATTTAAATAAGCTCTTTTCCTAATATTTGAACTTCTAAAAAGGCTAAAAATCGCGAGATAAGTAGGTATATATTTTTCGACAAACACATTCATAGCTTTATGTCATGCACCGCCATAACTCTGAAATAAAAAATGTGCCTGCTTTTAGATGAAGTAGGTCTTGAGCTGAAAAGTTGTTCACAGATATAAATTTACCCCCTCTCATGCCTAATGAAGATAATAACTTTGGTGGCTACGTAGTTTTGGATTTTAGAAAATGATGACATCACGTGCAACCCAAGAAAAGTCAATTTTGAGAAATAAACTGGTTTTTCCCATTGCGGAATTTGTCTCTTGCATAATGTACCACCCAGGAGTGTGATAATGTTACAACAATTTGTTATCCAATTTCCACTCTATTATCTGCCAAGTGGTTGAGGAGGGTAAAAATAAAAGAAAATTTCAAACTTTAAGCTCCAAAAGTGATCACAGCTGCTACATGTGGTGGTTACTTACAAGAGGTTCCAAATATAGCTTCACAAATTTTAAGATAAACAAATTTACATTGTTTGAAGTTACATTGCTCTGAACTTTGCTTGTAATTTCACTTGAAAATTCTTCCAATGCACATGTATACTGATTGGTCTGTACCCTTTTTTACAGGAGCGTGCTGGCCGATACTGCGGTAGCCTGCGAGTTCTCAGCTCATACTGGGTGGCAGAAGACTCTACATACAAATTCTTTGAAGTCATAATGGTGGACCCATTCCACAAGGCAGTGCGTCGAGACCCCAGAGTCAACTGGATCTGCAAACCAGTCCACAAGCACCGTGAGCTGCGTGGACTGACCGCCGCTGGCCGTAAAAATCGCGGTATGAGGAAGGGTCACTTGTACAACAAGGTGATCGGTAGCTCCCGGCGTGCTTGCTGGAAGAGGCGTAACATGCTGTCACTTCGCCGATATCGTTGATTGTTTAATAATAATAAAGATAAAAACCTGCAACCTCAGTGTTTTATAATGTGGCTTTTGCTCTTCCAGTGGCATAGCTAAGGGTTTCACTTTCTCTATTTTGCAATTCTTCATAACTCACTCTGTTTGCCCCCAAATTTTGCAATGCTCTTGGGAATTTACAGATCTCCCTAGAGCTTTTCTCTTCTGTGTTCACAGCCTGCTTAGCCTGCGTAGCAAGCGCTTCCGTGGGTTCAGGGGCAAAGAATTGCCGTGTGAAAAAAAAAGGCTCTCGCTCCAATTTCGCGCGGGCAAAATACCGTTCCGTGGTCTTTCTTTGCTCCCCAACCCCACGGAAACGCTTGCTACGCAGGCTACAGCCTACCAATTATCTGGAACACTAAGCTTTCAAGCAACCTCTCATATCTGAATAAAAAGTTATCACTGTTCTCCTTTGCATTCAAATTGTTCTACCAAACTTTTTATTCTTCTGGAGGTCGAGAGGTTGCTTGTAGGTTGCCCTTTTCAAGGGTTCACGTTCACCATGTTTGGTAGCCCGTATTCAGGCTATTTTTTGAGACGGGTCGAACGCTACTGCCAAATGAAAGGTTTCAGAGACAAGTTTAATTGCAGGTGCTGGTTCATTATGAACTTATTTTTGTCAATATTTCGATAACACATTCCAAGCCTGGATACAGTTGTCATTTTCAAAAAGAAGCGAGATAGTTGCCTGCTGTCCCGAGGAAGATGGGAGATCCGTGTAACTATGGTTACTTTTGATGGTCATGTTCTGCGCATTATTTCTGTATTGCAACCATTTTGTTGTCAGATCATCTGACATGCATGCATACGGAAAAAAACAAAAGAACTAATTGTTTGCGCCTGGTCTTTCCACGAAACCACTAACGATCTGTGATATGTTCACGACACAACTGTCATACGTTGCTTACTTTAGCTGAAGCTTCCTTTTAAACTCTTATTATAACGACGTATAGAGCGCACAAATTGTAACGTACTTTCATCGTGATTTCTGCAATCTTGAGTTATTTTTTAGCACGACTGTTAACACCCAAGCCTTTAGCAAATGACTAAACGATCCCGGGAATTATCGATTAACCAAGCAGGTAGTACGTCTATAGCAGCACCAACAAAATGCAACAGCAAAGATAGGGATTTGTGCGGCCATCCATCAGTTGTTCTCTCGCTGTTTTTTTACAGGATCCTCCCGCATTGTTTTTATCATTATAGACTAATAGTAGTCCCTCTTTTGCTTAGTCCGTCGCTCGTGACGCAAAAGAAAACCGGGAGAAAAAAAAAGGGCCGCGTGAAATCCTGGGTGCTTCTCACCCCGAGGATTTCACGCGGCCATTTTTCTTCGGGGTTTTCTTGCGCGTTACGCACGACAGACTAAGCTAGAGAGGATAATTTGGTTTTATCAACTGAGTTGATAATGTGAATTAGCCACCGTAAAGAGATTCGAAAGCTGACGTTTCGAGCGCTAGCCCTTCGTCGGAGCGAATCGGGTCGGATTCGCTCCGACGAAGGGCTAGCGCTCGAAACGTCAGCTTTCGAATCTCTTTACGGTGGCTAATTCACATTATCAACTCAGTTGATAAAACCAAATTATCCTGTAATACTCCCACCGACGCAGCACCATAGTTTCTTTAGAAACTTACCCCCTCTAAGCTAGAGAGGGACTACTCGTAGTCTATTATCATTCTTTAGGGTTGTGAGACCATTTGATGATGTAAGGTCAAGAGAACATGCAAACTATGATAGAATCCCGGCATAGTTAATTATAAGAGTGCTGCCGGTCGACGAGTAGGAAAAAAAAACGAGCAAGGTTTCAAAATTTTAGGGAAAAATGTATTATGTACTATAAATTTCTTCTCCGAAGATTTTGCGAATAGGAGCGGACCTCGACACTGAACGTAGCCAGCAAATTTCTGACCGTCGGCAAAAAATTGTACCTCCGACGCAACTCAAAATGTGTATTTCTTGTCAAGCTATCTTGTACGAAGGCTTCCGTCCGTGTTACCATAGTTAAGCAATTTAAATAAGGTCTGTTATTGGGATAAACGTGGTTAAAGTTGAAAATGCTGAGAGAAAATCCATGCCGAAATCTTTAAAGCAGCATTTTGTTCCGGCAACTGGCGCAAAGAGAAGTGATAACGATGGTACTGCTGGTAACGACGACGACGGTGATGATGATGACGAAATCAAGTTCAATATGTTTCATTTGACAAAAGTGCACAATGAAGACAAATTTCACGATAGATATCATACCACCCTGGTGTTTCAATAATCCACACTTTATTGCTTACAGGACCCTAGCAACCCTGCGCCATTTTCGATGCATCATCGACTGAATTGTGGTTATTGCACAGTGAAGAGAAATCTTGTTGCTTTACTGTAAGTTAAGTTCCTAAATTATCTTTACTAGCTCCACAGTTCGTTTCGACATGCTCCGGATAAAACATAATAGCCAAACTCGCATCTAAACAAAGACAAAGGTGTCGCTGACCAGGGACAAAAAAGTGAGTGAGTGAGTGAATACTTTACCCTCGGATTTTGGAGTAGCTTTATCGTAGCTAATATCTCCGACATTTCCCACCCCAACCCTCAGTATAACAACAAAGGCCAGACCACACCGGGAACTTCCGGCGGCCCTACTCTTAACGATAAGCGTGTGGGTTCTCATGAGTTCGGCATTTACGCTGTCGTTTACTGAACATTGAAGGAATGTCTGTGTTTTTCTAGTCGAAAATTCCATAATGAATTAAAATAATTTTCAGACAGGATTTGCAAAAAGAATAAATTACTGGTATGGCTGCCTTACTGAAAGTAACTAAGCAGACTACCAAGGAAAATTCATTTCTTTGTTTCTATGGTCGCTTAATTGCTCAGATTTGAAGCGCACTATTCTTGACGCATAAAAGCCAAAAAGAGTTAATGTATATTCTGAAAGCGATGGTGCTATATTATCCACTCATTAGCTGCCTGAATCGAGTTGAATGCGATTAAAAGTCCCCATTGTATAAGCACGACACGTTTTGAACAACAAAAGACACCGAGTTTTAGACAAGGGGACAATTTTCTTTTTAATACGCTGCCACAACCGCTGTCACTCATGGAAAAATTTTATGAAATGACATTTAAAGATATTTAAAAATTAACGCGCTTGGCAGTTTCAAAGAGTGACCTGCAATTTACTGAATAACTTTTTTTCCTCAAAAACTTTCACATCGCGATGTGTCTGAGAAACTATTACCTTATGTAATTTTGTTTTCCGCGGTCTTTCTGTTGGCGACATCTGAAATCGTCCGATCGATCTTGTTATGGATGAATCGGCTTTTTCACGGTTGTTATAAAAATGCGCTTAACAAAAATAGAATAATAGTGATATTGACTGGCTTTAAATGCTGTGATTCTGAGAAATTTACGTCAACAATTTCGGTGGATTATTAGATTGAGGAAGTCATAACAAGATTTGCCATGTTCCGTATGTACACGGAATTAAATCATGGCGCAACACATAGGATTATAGATAAATGCGCTGGCGATTGACTGCTAAAAATGATCTAAACTTTCACACTTTTCCCACCAGGCTGAAGATACGATGATACACTACTTTCAAAAATTCCAAGCAATGCCCTTTTTTTCCCTCTTGAAGATTTTCCAGGTTCCCACAGCCATGCACCACATTCTAAATTATGCATTGTGTTTTAGTCCATTACTGTTTCAACCAATTTCCATATTGTTTACCGAGATTAACATTGTTTTCACAGTAAGGTACACTGTTATTTGTGATTTATTGCCAAGGAACTCGTCGCCTTCGCCGGTAAAACCCATTTGCGGACAATCAATTCACTCCTCACCGCTGTCGTGAATACAAAAGAGCTAAAGAAATAGTGGCTTCAGTGTCTCGCGCGAGCCATTAAATCCGCCCTCGCCTTAAATTCCCTTGTGGGCACGATATTGAATTTAATTACACCCTGACTACACATTCAATTTAAAGCATCATGTTGGTGCGAAATTGAATGGAAGAATAGATCAACCTGCACTTAAGCTGACAAGCAACTCGGCGGAGGCAGATCGACATACATGATTTTTACAATTACCGCCCCGAACAATAGAGCATCAAGTATTAATAACATAAAGAGTCGGCGGGAAGGTTCGTTTTCTTGACGCCAAGCTGATTGCCGCCTTAACTTCCCACTTCAGTCCAGGAAAGCAGAAATTTTCGAGTTCACAGTCTCATAAGCTTGTCAGTACAAAAATCTTGTTAATCGGAGGTGATACCGTCCCACTATGAATCAGAACCAATCGGCGACAGACCCTGTGAATCCTTGCCGATTTTTAACCGACTCCGTCGAAGATCCCGAATACTTGTTCATCCATAATCTTATTTGTTCTGTTCTGAACTGCGTGTTTCTCCTTCCTGGCATCATTGGAAATGTGCTTGTTATACTAGCGGTGTGGAGGACGCCATCGCTTCAAACTCCCTCCAACGCGCTTTTGATGTCTTTAGCCACGTCCGATCTGGCTGTCGGACTGCTAGCCCAGCCGTCGTTTTCAGCGTGGCGCATCTCGCAGATGGCAGGCGATATAAAGGTACACTGCTTGGCAGGGGTAGTGTCCGAGTCCTTCGGCTGGCTTCTGGCCGGCGTCTCCTTATTCACCATAACCGCAATCAGCGTCGAAAGATTCTTAGCAGTTCATCTTCATCTGCGGTATCATGATATTGTGACCAGGCGAGGAATCACCAAACTAGTTCTGGGTTTTTGGTTGCTCTGGATAACAATCACTGTACTGAGATTTTTTGTTGTGAACAGGAAAATACTTCGAATAATTGCCGTCATTTTCCTGGTTATAACGTCGGCGATAATGTTACTGGCATATATCATGATTTATAGACTGGTGCGTCGACATCAGTTGCAAATTAGGCAGCAGTGTTTCACGAGGTCGCCTGACGACAATCGAAACAAAAACATTGATATGGTACGATATAAGCGGTCCACAATAACCATGTTGTACATTCTAGGATTTTTTCTCCTCTGCTACTTTCCATTTCTACTCGTTATGTTGGTGGAACTTACCATTGGAGAAACACTTCAATCAAAGGCCGCCTACCTCTACACGGTAACATCAATTTTTATCAACTCGGCATTAAATCCCTTGATTTATTGTTGGCGCATGATGGAAATACGAATGGCAATACGGAAGATTATTACCTCCAGAAAAATCAACTCCATAAAACCAGAGAAAAGTTTTATTGTAATTAAAAGGCGGCCATCTCTTGAACTACAGACCATACCGCCATCATTCGATACAAAGAATGGAGGATTACACGCCAACAACCAGCCGATCAATTCAAGATCTGATTAAATCAACTCTTCAATTGCGAAAACACGTGATATAAGCTGGGAGTAAATTTAAGGGTACAGCCCTCTCCTGTTAACATATAGACAAGAACTTGACGCAACTCATTTGGAAAAAATGATTTTAATACAGTCGAACCTCCAGTTGCGGATCACCTCTCCTCAGCGACCAGTTTTCCAAAATACCAAAAGTTTCCAATTCAACACTATATTTGTAACCTCTATGTAAGCGACCACCTCTCGTAAACGACCGCGACTACTTTTAGAGCTAAAAGTTTGACTGGAAATATTCCTTTGTTTTTAACCTCCCGTAAGCGACCACTGTGACAGATAAACGAGTAAAAATGAAAACTGGATAATAAGGTATGGTTATACTATCGTATTTCTGGCTAGTACAAGAAACGGAAATTTCACAATGTGAAGAACCGGACTTTTTTGTTCCCGAAATTGACCTTTACATAAATAAAACATTGTATTGGCATTGACGTATGGATCAAGTCTCGGCAGCTACCATATTCTAATGAGGAAAAATCTTGACCCATTTTGGCCCAAGCGCTTGAAAACAACCACCTCCCTTAAGGCCGATGTACACGGTACGACTTTTTCGCGTACGACAAGCTTGCGACAGGTCTACGACATGAATTGTTTCTTGTAAATCAAACCTACAACTCCCTTACGATTGTCGTGTAGGTCCTAAGTCACATCGTAGGCCTGTCGTTAGCTTGTTGTATGCGACAAAGTGGTACCGTACACATCGGCCTTTAAGCGACCACCTTGCCTTGACACTTTAGGTGGTCGCTTATGGTAGGTTCGACTGTAGTAGCAAGACAAGCGCCAACGATGCCTAGAGAAGGTATAGAGAACACTCCACCCTCCCCTCATCCCGGAAGAGAAAACACTAGCTAAATTTAAGAACTAGAATTAGAATCGGAAAAACTCAATACTCAGCAGTCTGTTTGTCACCCATGGCGCGTTCAACCGCTTGCGCACATGACTATATAAGCTGCAAGTGTAAGTTATTGCCGGTTTTCACATGTCGTCATTAAAATTCAAATACAAAAGTATTGATCTTTCTGAGATTTTACTTTCATGATTTATAAGAGCAGCTGTAATCTATCTTTCATACAAATTTTCACTCCAAACGGGTTCTTGGTTTTGTGGTAGACTAGGCTTGAATTTATAAGCTCTTACGTGACGGGGCTGGGCATTTACACGACGGGTGAGAGAGCTGTTATGTTGGATAAAAAGTGACTTATTTCGGGGAATTTGGCTATCGGAACAGTTCTTGTATCAGAAAGGGTATTATTTTAATGCTTTTTTAGTTCCTCGAGAGATAAGTTCTCGCTTTTGTAGGAAAACTCAGTGACAGATGTTTCTGTTGGTTTCCGGCCGCCATTTAAATCTATATAAATTTGGGTAAAAAATTTCTTCGCATATCTTCCATAACAAAAATTGCTGTGACCTGAATCTTGGCGAGATTGTTTGCATATCTACCCTTTTCTTTTCTCAGATTCTGGACTTTTTCTATTGAAAGGTTTTGATTTTTATTTTCATCTATTCTGATTGGGGTGACTCTGAAAACCAGAAATAGGTAGGAACTCGGAATAAGAAAAAATAAATACAAAACAATTTATAAAGTCAGGATATTTTTGCTTATCTTAGTTTTACAGCACTTAACATTGTCAAATATGCAGTATTGCAATCAGCATCCTTTGAAACATCTATCAAGTTTGAATAATTAACAATTATTCACCAAAGTAGAAGTGAATAGTACCTGCTATACACCTCCGAGTTAGCCAATCAGAATGCACGGAAAGCACTATTCACTTGTGTGGTATGTGCTGTTGTACGTAACAAATGAATTGTAACATCATTCAACCTCGTCCGCAGGGCGCTTCTCTCTTCGAAAGTGAAAAGGTCGGCCAAAGACCATGCATGGATAATTTTGTTTAAAAAACCCGAGTCGAATTGATAAAAAAATGAAAGACAACATTTCATCTTCGTTGTAAATTGAAAATGAAATGAACGAATGACACACGAAACATAGTAGTCGAACATTGTGGCGTTTTGTTTTGCCTAGTGTTTGGTCACGTGATTTGGCAAACCTATTATAAATATTGTTTTCCTACTCTGGAATAATGACTTTAAAAATAAAAATAATTTCTGTATTCAGACCGCAATTAATAACCTTAGTATTTGTTTAGTTTCACCGCACTTCGTCAGCCTATAACCGGGAGGGTTATATAAGCGAGAGTAGGGGAGGAGGGAGTGGCTTGCAAGGGACAGTTAACGGTATTCGGTTAATGTATACTTCCATTCCCGGACTCTCTACACGAAACAAAAATTGTGCAAATAGTGCTTGAAGAATGATATGAATATACGTTTCCCAGAGACCCAGGATTTTATTGCTTTTTAGCAAACACGATGAAAAAATATTGCTGAGACGTAAAATGAAAATGAGTTCAGTAAAAACTAAATTGCACGCTCTTTCGAAGAATCCCTTTCCAGCCAGCTTCAAATGCTAGTGATAAGTAATTAAAATATACGGGTCTCGCAGAGTTGATCTGGAAAATTCCTTTAGAGAGGTTTAGTTGACGGAAGGAGTTCATTGCCCATCCATGCTCCTATCATCTGTTCTCTGTACTTCAAGGGCCACAACCTGAGGCGCGCTCAGTTGAGTCAAACATCGAACTGATCATGAACTTATTTCACTCACTGGTTTAATTCGTCTTATATGAAGTTCAACATTTGACCTGGACCTTACAGCCTTGCTTTGCAACTAAGTGTAGGACAACAATTGCTGATGTTGATCACAACGAATGTCCTTAATGTAACAGCTGAACCAAGAGATTATCAAGTTAAGAGAGTGAATCCCCCATATAGGCCTTCTACCCAAGGTAATCTCTCTTTAAACCGAATCTTTTGTTAATTTATCACCAAGTAAACTTGGTAGCTGGGCTGAGATTGATGAATTTCTACCCTCTGTTGTTCTACTGATCAGGCCGGAAACTGTTCCTTCAGGGGTCCGCTATGGTACCGTTCTCTATTTTTTGAATGCGTGTATTTATTTATTTATTTTTGCCCTGGCATCCTCGCTGGGAAATTCACTATCCCTGTTTATGTTATCAGAGCGCAGTCTGAAGTGGGTAGCTTCCCTAACCCTGTGTACGTGCCAGTGAAACTTAACTCTGTTTTAAATTGGATTGAGGCCGGTCTCCCAGGTATGCTCTGAAACGGTTTTCAGTTTCGCCAGTGCAAACTTTACCGCATTCACGAGACATCCCGTAAACCGGGTCACCTTGCTTGACCGGTTCTATCGGGTCCTTCGTTCGTATTAAGTGTTTTGTTGGACTTGAAAACGACTCGTATTCCCTGTCATTGCCAGAAATCTTTATTTGTCGAAAGATTAACTGAGTTTATGTCAAGTGATTAATTCATTAAAGTAGCTGATTCAGATTCGGTTCTTGTAAGCCTTACCCAGGTGCCCGACACTTTGTTAGGACAGTAGTTTTCGGTCTTGGTCGACTCCAGTCATTTAGTTCGGCCGATCCCGTAGCATGTCGCGATATTTAGGGCTGTCAACGCAAATAATAAAAAAGTCAAACATGCAGACAGCGAGGAAGAGGAGGTATCCGAAGACTGCTTGGAATAAAACTCCAAATGTATGCTGCTATCCCAGAATTAACTGTAGGCTTTTAGCCAATGAGAAGACAGATGGTGACTACAATGTATAATAATCTTATATATGTGAAGTGATAGTTAAATATCTCCTGTCTCGATTTTCGGCTTGATCAATTTATGTTATGTTAAAGCGCGCGCATTCGCATATTCTAATGTCGACGTCAAGTTGATTTCACTTGTGATGTAATAAGCTGATTCATCCAGTTTATTTGTTGTCAAAGTTGTTGGCAGAAGAGAAGCTCGAATATGGGAAACTGTTTCACAGCTTGCACTAAAAGCAAAGATAGCGATTCTTCGCCTGGACGAGAGAAGAAGGCTAAAGATGAACGGGATAAAAGTGACATCAACTCTCCATCTCCAAAAAACTCCCCATCCTCGACACTGAAAGATCATCTATCCATTACTTCAGTAGAATCTTCCAATGATGTCGTCGATTTTGGTACTAAGACCGAATGCTTCGGCGAAGGACATCAATCAACCGAAGACTTAACAATTATTGGCCACGCCCTGCCGGTTCTAGAGAAACCAGAAAGTCCTGTGATCGAACCCGGCGTGTCAAATACCAGAACTATCGTTGTGGAGCCATCTGCGACAAGCGAGAATTCCTCGAAGGAAACTTTCCCTGGAGAAAACATCAAAAGGCCTATTACTGGTAACGAATCCAACACTTCCTCGTTGTCTTCGTTTGAAGCTGAAGAGCCCAAATGTAACGACGATCTTGAGGTGGTATATCTTGATGAAGAAACCAGCGCCACAGTTCCACCGCCCCGTGAGTCTGAGAGCCCCGAAAACCCTGAACGGAGAAGCTACTTCCAGCTTCTTGATTTTCTTAAGATACGTCTTGATATGGCCGCTAACAACATGGAAATTAACAGGTTATTGACCAATGTGGATCGTGCTTTAGACAGAACATCGCGAGCTCGTGAGCTTGGGTTCCAGCGCATGCGCGCCGCAGAAGAATCACGGCGGTCTGCACAGGTCATACAAGAAGAGGATGATACAGACAGAGACGAAACTGAGAATGACGAAGGCGAGGAAAGCGACGAAGGAAGTGAAACTCCTCCCCCTCCCATCCCAAGAGTTTGTTGGCAATAAGCTGTTATTCACGGCTTCTAAAGATAGCTCGGGTAATCGAGTGATACAACTACAGTTTAGGAGGACTAGTACCAGAGAAAAGATCATATATCCTGCTTTTGAAAGATACAAAAAGAATTATGTTGGCAACAGCATGGAATTAAGGGCCTCCATAGTGGAAGGAGAGGTGACGATCAGATTGGTCGGTGGCGTGGACATGTGACAGTCTGTTTAAAGTAACGTCACACAATATTTTTTAATTTACACTTTTTTGTGTGAAGGACTCTTATATTGTTGACCAAAATCTTGATTTTCTTTATCCTAGGCCAGCATACGTCCTCTTTTTTTTTCCTTTTATTTTTTCAATTGGAGAAAGGGCAAGATGATCGATATATCGGGAACTCTATAACATACACTCCCAAGAAAACTCGACTCACTATGGTGGACAAAACAAACACAGTATTTTGGATACAAGCTGACATCGAAAATACTTCTGAAAAGTCTAAGAAACTCTGCCACCAATATCGATTCTTTATGTCCTGCCACACCCCCTTTTTTAACCCTCTAACCTCACCCCGAATAGAAGGACCGAATAGAAGCCTATGGGGTTATCAGCTAGACTACTCTCCTAAAGAGGCCAGGCAAAAGCATTTTAGGCGCGGTCAGTTTATTTTCGTTAATTAAGAGCTTTTAACGTCTTTTTGGTACGGCAACAGCCTTTTATTGGCAAAATTATGACCACATAACAAACAAATATGATTTCTGAACGTTACAAATGACATTTTACAACAGGTCGGGCCAAGAGTTGTCAAGATTACTAAAACGAGTTGGTTTTAATCTTCTCCAACATATTTTTCGTATCCATGCTTCTTTCATTTTCTTTTAAGTCTTAATTTATCCTTTTGAATTTTTGTACGCGAACTTCTTCTACACCTATTGATATATATATTTCAGTTAACTTGGTCAGCGCTGGCCTAGCCCCTATAAAGATATATACCTTTATCCTATCAACCCCACTGCCTGGTGTAAACGTTGTCTCTTGACGTTGTGTTATCTTTAATAAAGAAACTGCTTAAAGCTTCCTTTTTGAAGGTATTGTTTTGTGTAGTGTTGTACCAGAAACAGAGAGCGCGTTATATCGGCTACAAAAACAAGCCAGATGATGAAATATACTGATACAAGTACCACACAATACCTTATATATGCACACACGTTTTATTTCTTCCAAAGAGATATATAATTACAAATTTGGGCATGCCTGCAGGCAGGAATAAAGGCGAGTTAAAACGGATCATACCTCAACAAAACTCCGATTTTTCAACTTCCTAGGGAAGCAAAAATTGGCTCGAAAATTCGGAGAGATACGTTCGAGAAATCGGGGGCAAAATTACAGTGTTCGACTGAAGGGAGGGTTTAAGGTAAAGTAAATTCTTAAAAATTCTTAAACACGATCACTAGTTAAAGCAAAATACATGCTTGGGGGTCTTGTATTGTCTGAAAATTACATACTTAACTAAGTGTAAAAAGTCTAAAAATATAAAATCGTTTAAATAAAAGACACCAGAAAACGTACACTCACATAAAAAATTCAAGAAATTAAATACGGATTTACATAAAAATTCAGAGATCTAAAATATAAAATCGCACATCTTCTCAGGCACCGACTGATCAGATGGACTGTTAAAATTAAGTTCCCTAAATGATGGGTCTAGAAGGAACGATTTTTGGTGGGAGTTATCGTGCGGCTCAAAAAATCGAGGGCTTGAGAAATCGGCCTTAGTTTGTCTGAGAAACACATTCGTTGAACAATTTCTTTAGTAGATATGATAAACGCTGCAGAGAATACTAATTAAGGTTCATAGAAGGTATAACTCCCCCACGCGTCTTCAGGTTTAAGTCTGTAAGTTTTCATAATTATGACTTCTTCATGGTCGTCAACTGGCATGGGCTTCACATTGGATGCTTTGTTTTTCATCCTAAAGTGAACAAAAATCGGGAAAAAGCTAACTAAAAACGTTCCTTGTGTTATCTTTTGCTGTAACTTTTGCTCAACGGAATTCTTCCACTTCTCTCGAATGGCACTCAAGAGGCATTGACTGTCTCCACTTCGACATTTCAGTAGGTTAAAAAGATAAAGTCTGGGTACGAGTCAATTGCCTCATCAAGGACCATCAGGGACGGGTTTATCCCGGTTTCTGTACCATTAAGTGACTTGGAGTATTTTTACTCCTCCCTGAATGGACGCGAGTTCATCGCAGGGTTACTCCCAACATTAAATTCGCCTTTACCAAGAACACAACACAATATCCCCGACCAGGGGCCCGTTTCTCGAAGCTCCCGGTAATTACCGGGCCCGTTAAGCTGTTTCGTTTTCCATTCTTGAGGGAGTTTTAAAAGGTTTAAAAATTGTACAGTGAAGTTTTCAGCTATAGAAACAAAATGGACTTCATCAGAAGTCAGAACACGCCCCGCTAAGTTACCGGGAGCTTCGAGAAACGGCCCCCTGGGCATAAACTTGGACTTGCCGCGCCTCCACGAGACATTTTGACAAGGCTAACAAACGACAACTTCATGCAATGTCGTATAGCTAGCTGGCTGCTGTCGATACTGCTTAACTAGATTTATAGTTCACCACTAAATTTTCCTTTGTCGTCATTGGTCAAAACTGATCACGTGGCACTATCTGTCAGTAGAATGCCCTAGGGCAACTATCAGACGTTATAGTTCACCACTAAATTTTCCTTTGAAGTCATTGGTCAAAACCGATCACGTGGTACGATCTCGCGCGGGCACTATCTGTCAATAGAATGCCCTAGGGCGACTATCAGACGATAGTGCCCGCTCAGCAGAAGTGGCTCATCAAAGGCAGCTTTCTCGTACACTTTTTTTAGATAAGATAAAAATTATTTATCGTCCCATGACGATTTTAGTTAGAAGAGAGCAAAAGATGTATTTTTTTAGGCAGAAAACTGCGGTAAACTACAATAAAGTAAACCGTCAAGAAGGCGCACAGGTTTCAAGATTCGAGGTTTCCTCTTTAGAAGGTTTCTTCTTTAGAAGTCAACAGTTGACATATAGAATTGTTTATACATGTATAGATGTAACATCGTCTGAAGAGGATACAGCGGAAAATACGAAACACCTATAAGCGCTGCATAGCGGTTGGAAATTTTGATAAATAAATTCTTGTCGTTTTCAGTTTTGAGACATGCCCTACGGAAAACTTAGTGATGAACAATAAAGACAATAGAGTGTTTATGTCTCGGAACTATCGGTCTGATAGTTGCCCCTTGGAAATTTGATGTTCTTAAAACTAGCATATTTGCCCTCGAAGCTTCGCTTCTCGGGCAAATATTTGTTTTAAGAGCATCAAATTTCCGCGGGGCAACTATCAGCCGATAGTTCCTCGACAGAAACACTCTATTGTTTAAATAGTGCCCGCTCAGCTGAAGTGGTTCATTAAAGGCAGCTTTCTCCTACAGTTTTTTAGATAAGATGA
>JAHPZR010047074.1:0-19700 GCA_019787425.1 Platygyra sinensis | reverse complement strand
GAACTACTGCTAGCCACGATAACATGACAAAATCAATTCATGGGTTTCCTTTATTTCCCTATATGGGTATGGGGCTCTGCTTGGCGGCCCTTCTGGCCGCCGGAGCTCCGCTATAAGGTGCATCGTCAAAGGCTATATCATCTTTGCCGTTTTGAGGTGAACGTCAACGTAGTTGTTCACTGCAAACAAGAAGAGGGGAGAACGCTTAAAGTTGTGAGGAGAGTATTCTTCTCCTGTTGACATTACAATGAAATGTGTTTACAATTACTGCGCACAAAGTTGTGTTTTTTTTATGCATTAATTCCGTTTCCGTCAATCTACTACCAATCGATACAATCGATACAATTTATCTATTGATTGGTATGGATAATCGATACCAATCGATAACCACATGAATCTTCGCCATCGATTGGTCATCGATTATCAATATCAATCGATTAATTGATATCGATTGTCATCGATTATGGATTCCATCGATTGGATACCCCGGGTACTCTCGATCGGTATACAACATTGACATCTTGATCAGCAGACAAAATCGCAATGGTCCGCGGCAAAATCCAAGGACAAATTTTGTTGTGACAAGTTTTGTCTCATCTGGTGCATCCGCATTGACATGGTTACATTACATTACATTAGGCCATCTTCGCTCCTAATGTAATGTAATGTAACCATGTCAATGCGGATGCACCAGATGAGACAAAACTTGTCACAACAAAATTTGTCCTTGGATTTTGCCGCGGACCATTGCGATTTTGTCTGCTGATCAAGATGTCAATGTTGTATACCGATCGAGAGTACCCGGGGTATCCAATCGATGGAATCCATAATCGATGACAATCGATATCAATTAATCGATTGATATTGATAATCGATGACCAATCGATGGCGAAGATTCATGTGGTTATCGATTGGTATCGATTATCCATACCAATCAATAGATAAATTGGTATCGATTGTATCGATTGGTAGTAGATTGACGGAAACGGAATTAATGCATAAAAAAACACAACTTTGTGCGCAGTAATTGTAAACACATTTCATTGTAATGTCAACAGGAGAAGAATACTCTCCTCACAACTTTAAGCGTTCTCCCCTCTTCTTGTTTGCAGTGAACAACTACGTTGACGTTCACCTCAAAACGGCAAAGATGATATAGCCTTTGACGATGCACCTTATAGCGGAGCTCCGGCGGCCAGAAGGGCCGCCAAGCAGAGCCCCATACCCATATAGGGAAATAAAGGAAACCCATGAATTGATTTTGTCATGTTATCGTGGCTAGCAGTAGTTCTTGTGGGCGCGTACGCACCATGACGACGGTGGTGGTGGAGTCGCGCAACATGGCGGCCATACTCCAAATAATAGGTTGACAGAGACATGCAGCCTTAGTTTACCGTGTACTTAAATTTTGATATATGACATCATGTTACGATCAATTGACACCTGTCAAATTAAGTTATCCGCTGATTGGTATCACGATACCATATCGCGGGCTCAAGTTTATAGCTCATCGAGGTCACATGTTTTTTTAAAGTTGACCGTTGACCAAGTGCTGGTTTCGATTGGATCGCAGACTCATGTCAGGTTTACTTGTAGAAAACAGAGTCGGGTTTTTCGGAAGCCTGTTAATTCTAATCCAGCTTTAAAAGTAACTCCCATTATAACTGTTTCTTCTCTGCAAATGTTTTTGTATTGTGTCTTGGTTTTGTGATTATTAAACTCAAAATAGAAATCCAAACAAAACCCCACCGCAAAGTTACAAAACTCAAATCAAAATTAATTCAACCTTATCCTGGGTTAGCCTAATCGGGCTACAGGAGCTCCGCTTTTAGGGTGACCTAAATCTATATATTATTCAGTTCAATAAAGCCTCTACCTGGGCGTCTTGCACATGGAAAGGCAGTGACGGGCAAGTGGGTAATTCGAGTACATGTGCAACAGGGTATGTTTTTTGCACTGAGAAGACTGGGTCCGAATTGTTTTTATTAAAATGGCAGATGATCGGACAGGCAGTGTGTGTGACGTCTGTTTCGATCTGTTTCAAGGTCCTGTGCCAATCAGTGCCAATCGATGAACACTATTTGTGTGGTTACCGATTGATCATCGATTGACCGATACCAATCGATACCAATTAACCAATTTTATCGATTGATATCGATTGATCCATTGGTTTTCCGACCATCGATTGGACACCCCGGGAGAGTATTAATCGACACTCGACTGCAGACCGTGCCTTTGGTACACATCATCCAAAAAGTGTACCCTAAAAAAAATTCTTACACGAAAGCCGAAAAATACACTTTATACGTCTAAAACAACAACAAATAAGCTTAAATATTAGTTAATCAATCGAGCTCCATCTACCCTGCGAGACAGAGGTTCCTTGCTCTTTCTTCTCGGTGAGAGATGAGAGGAACCTCTGCTTGCAACCGCACGATTCTTTGATCTCGCCGCCGTCCACAGCCAAGAAAAAATAAATTTAAAAAACACCTTTTGACAAGTTTAAAACGGGTTTTGAATTTGCGCACGGCAGATGTGAGTCAAAATGCTGTCCGTTTACGAGACCGCTGTAAATATCCGCTGGTTTGTTGTGAAGCCACGTTCCCACTTCGAAAACAAAAAGGTGTTGAAGGGGTTGTCTTTCGACGAGTTCAAGAAGTCTGTTGAGACTATTTTGCGTAGTTTTCAAAACGTTAAAATGGTTGCAGAAACATCGGAAGCGTCGAAAGATCAACAAAGCGAAAGTGCTACCGGTGAAAACAAAATGTGCACGTGTAGCGAAAAGTGGTGCCACTGAAAACAACACGTGCACATGCATGTGCAGAATTTGCAATTTGATTGGTGCAGAAAAAGCGACTTTTCAGCGTGAGAAATGTCTTGCTATGTTATGTTATAAAAGCACTGGACAATGTGTGTGTTTTAGGCACCACATTCGCTGAAGAAACAGGAATTTCCGACATACTGAAGTTTTTTTGCTCTGAAGTTGTCGCAAGCTCTTCCCGCGAAATAAGAGGAAATGACATTTAGTTTCAAGGACAGGAAGTGGCGTTTCGCGTGACAGATGCTGACGTAGTTCGCGCATGCACGATAGGAAATCGTGCTGTTGTGAGCAGAGGTTCCTCTCGTCTCTCACCGAGAAGAAAGAGCAAGGAACCTCTGTCTCGCAGGGTAGCTCCATCCAGCCCATAGTAACCGTTTTGAACTGAAAAGTAAACTTAAAGGTTACAGATTATGTAGCACAGATAAATATATTCAAATTAAATAAAACTGGCGATCTTTATACTAGCTTACGCTTTCTGGCTTACCCAAAACAGTGCAACAAAGAAGTACAACAGAAAACGAACAAACTGCATACACGGTCCGAGCTTTCCTTCTGCAGCCATCACTATTTTTTAACACAGTGCTTGTTACTTGGGAGAATGAGTTTAACTTTCCACTCGAAGCTTTGGGTAGGTTTGATCACAAGGACGCAACCAAAGATCATGAAGATACAGCGATTTCTTTCCTGCTCGAGTTAAGCTGTTCGGGATAAGGCCTTTGGGCAAGCGCAGGGTAATTTGATTGTTGACGAGATTGTTGACGACAATCTCGTCCCCAGAGGCCGCGCTCCTTTTGGTCAGCACCAAGAATCGCGGTAGGGATGTCATGTATGGCGCGCTATTATGTCCCCAATATATATTTGAGTTATTTTTTTGTAAAAGAAAATACCTCTTAGGCCCCGTTTACACGGGTCCGGAAAAATTTTTGCACGGACGAATTTTGTTCCTGGACCGCCTGTTTGCATGGATCCGTGCAAATTCTGTTGCAGTGGTGTCAGTGTGGTGTTTACACGGATCCGTGCAAATTTTAGACCAGCTGCGGCATTCGATTCTAGGCCATAACCGCGCTATGTGAGCAAAAAGTTGCACGGTTCGGATGTTTACACTAGTCCGTACAAATATGGAACCGTGCCGGTCAAAAAGTTCACCTGCCTTTTCAGGTCCCAAACTTGCACACTTTAGCCGTTCAAAAATTCGTCCAGTTCCGCCGGTCCCGTGTAAACACAAGGCGGAACCGTGCAAGTTTTTGTCCGTGCAAAGATTTGTCCGGACCCGTGTAAACGGGGCCTTAGTCGGCGCGTCGAGTATGTTATGGACGGGTCAACGGGTCAGTGAGTGAGAGATGTATGTATGTCACACCAATCAGATCGGATCTACTATAAACAGCCAATCAAATTTCTTGTTTTAAAAGTAAATGGTACATGAGAAGATTTGATCCCGATACAGTTCAGAACGGCCATATTTATTCTTCTATAAAAGAGGAGGAAGTATTCATATATTGGGTTTACTTCGGCATTTTCTGTGGGTTTGGCTGAGGATTTTAGTTATGGACGAGATGAGCCTTGAGGTTTGAAACAGTGCGTGAGGTAGTTGTATGCAAATGGCGAGATGTTTTTATTTTTAGTTACAAAGGTAACTTGATATTTTTGTTTTTCACAAGGAGTAAATTCAATTAGACGCCACACATCGTTGCTTCTAGTTTTTACGAAATGTTTTAGAGGAGACGAGACTATTTTGATCTGAAAGAGTTCGAACGTTTACAATAGGTACAGCTAACGATTGTTTTGTTCTTGTTGCGTGCGGGTAATTTGACACTTATTTTTCACAAGGGAGTAAATTCAATTAGAGCTGACACATCGTCACCACTTATTTCCAAGAGATGCTTGCAGTATTTTTAGTTACAAATGGTAACTTGACACTTTTGTTTTTCATATGGGAGAAAAATGCTTGCATTTTTTAGTTACAAATGGTAATTTGACACTTTTGTTTTTCATATAAGAGCAAATCGTTCGCACAAGATGTTTGCGATTTTCAGTTATAAATGGTAACTTGACACTTTTGTTTTTCATATGGGAATAAATTAAATTAGACTGTCAATGTGTCAGAGGTTTTTTTTTCTCTTTCTATTTTCGGTGAACTAGTGTTGTTGTGTAAAAAGGGTAAACTTAGGACTCGTATAAAATACGAAAAGTTCTCTTAATTTGAGAATTTTTGAGCACAAATTCCTCTTGGGGGTTGAAAGGGCTATGAGATCGGCGAGTGACAGGGAGTTATGCATGTGCGCGTGTCACACCAATCACGGTGTGGGTTCTATCAAAGAACGAATCAAATTGCCTGTTAGAACATAAGATGGTATCAGCATTAATCTGGAGACATGTCAGATTATTGTACATTGTTCAGTTAAATATTTGATGGCTTACTATTTAGCTATTTTAACATTACCGATGCAACATGGCATGTACATCATAAATTCCCAGTTTCTTTCTTGCTGTACATCGCAACCAAAAAAACTTAACTAAATCACTACTGTAAACAGTTCTACGAATGCTCCTATCACAAAAAAATAACTCTTGCACGCTTTGCGTGCCTATGTTTTATACATACGCACTTGACGTACTCGAGTTCCTTTTTAGTGCAGAGTGCACTATTGGGATGGTTTGGGGGTTGACGCCGCTAACGCACTATGGAAATAAGGCACTAAGGCAATAAGGTGTAAACTTTAATGTTTGTTTAATTAATTAATTTCAATTAATTAATTAGCCTTGTTTTGAGCGGGTGGAGTAGGTACCTTTGATTGCTACGTAAAACGTACCATACTTACATAAGTTCTTTCGTAACATCAGAAAACTATATATGGTTCCAATATTCTCTTGTTATCCTTGTGGTACTATTCTCTTAAGAACAAAAGCGATTTACACGAAGCGCATGCGCAGATGCGCAGATTGATTAGCGTTAGTGTTAATTATATGTTGGGTCGATGCATTTCATACACAATTATACACAAACGTTTAGTGCTTTTCCTTGCGGTTGAACACAGTATGTAAGACGCATGCGCTCTAGCATTGTCAGCATGATACAATCCGTTTTCGAGTTCAGATTCACGCGTGCGATACCACACTCTCGCCAATAGCAGTCATATTTCGGGTAATATCAGTTCCCCTTTTAGTGCAAAGAACGCTTTTGTGACAACACTTCCGAGTTAACGGCATCAAATATTACTGTAGACACTGTGGCACTCATGCACGGAAACCGCAAATAAATTTAGTCAGTCTTTGAGGGGGCGCATTCACCTATGTAGGATATCGGTCAAGTTGAAACGCTTCTCGGTTGTATAAATCGATATCGTTGTGTATTTTGAACTGGTTTACTGTTAACACCATCGGTGGCAACCTAATAAGATCGTGCTATTCCGAGACACGACGTGACTATTTGTTAATTAAATTAGTAATTGTTTATCGTATATTAAAGACTTATGCGCTCGTGGGTTCAAATCCCATCTGGGACTCGGATTTTTTCCGAGCTCTCCATAAATTCAATAATTGTTTATCAATGATATGAAAATTTGCCTCTTGATTGAAACAAAATCATTCCTCTTCCAATTTTTTCATAAGTAAATAACATTATTTCATTTTTCTCAGGAAAAAAGCGAGCATATCTTCTTTGTATGTTTTTGAGAAAACAAGGGTATCATGTTACAAACTTTGCGAGAAAAACAAAAGTATCAAGTTACAAACGTTGGCGTTGAAAAACTAAAAGTATCACGTTTGCTAGTTCAACGTATTAATGAATTTAGAATGAACGAAATTCCACGTAAAACACCACAGTAAAATTTAAAACCGTCTTGACAAACAGTAATTGTAAGTTATTTTTGGGCCTTAAACTAACAAGTTAAATACAGGCAGCTGATGACTCAAAACGTACTGACAGTCCTGCATAACACTCTGCACTATCTGAGATTGTCTCACTAGTTAGTGCAGAGTGCACTATTGGGATGGTTTGGGGGGTTGACGCCGCTAATTCACTAAGGCAATAAGGTGTAAACTTTAATGTTTGTTTAATTAATTAATTTCAATTAATCAATTAGCCTTGTTTGAGGGGGTGGGGTAGGTACCTTTGATTGCTACGTAAAATGTACTATACTTACATTTCTTCTTACATAACGTCACAAAACTATATATGGTTCCAATATTCTCTTGTTATCCTAGTGGTACTATTTTCTTAAGAACATAAGCGATTTTACACGAAACGCATGCGCAGATTGATTAGCGTTAACTATATGTTAGGTAAACCATACATTTCATACACAATTATACACAAACATTTAGTGCTTTTCCTTGTGGTTGAACACAGTATGTAAGACGCATGCGCTCTAGCATTGTCAGCATGATACAATCCGTTCTCGAGTTCAGATTCATGCGTGCAATACTCTCGTCTTAACGGGCGATAGCAGTTATATTTCAGGTTATATCAGTTCCCTCTTTTAGTGCAAAGAACGCTTTTGTGACAGCGTATCTTTTGGAATCATCCCTAGCTCGGTTGAAAAATGCTGTGTGCTGTTTTCAACTATTTCGTGTTTGCTAAGCTTTAAACAGGGAAACGAATGGATCGCCCCAGCCGCTTTTATTTTCTCTCCTATGAAAGAGAACAAGAAGTTCACAAATGTATTCACCCGAAACATTTCTGAGTTAGCGGCATTAAAATTAGTAATGTCGTGACAAAAGAAACTTCTCAAATATTGCTGTAGACACTGTGGCACTTACGGAAACCGCAAATAAATTTAGTCAGTCATTGAGGGGACTCATTCAGCGATGTAGGATATAATTTTGGTCATGTTGAAACGCTTCTCGGTTGTATTAATCGACATCATTGTGTATTTTGAACTGGTTTACTGTTAACACCAACGGTGGCAACCTAATAAGCACGTGCTATTCCGAGACACGACGTGACTATTTGATAATTAAATTAGTAATTGTTTATCGATGAAATGAAAATTTGCCTCTTGATTGAAACAAAATCATTCTTCTTCCAATTTTTTTATAAGGTAAAAACATTATTCCATTTTTCTCAGGAAAAAAGCGAGCATATCTTCTTTGTATGTTTTTGAGAAAACAAGGGTATCATGTTACAAACTTTCCGAGAAAAACAAAAGTATCAAGTTACAACTGTTGGTGATGAAAAACTAAAATTATCGCTTTTGCCAATTCAATGTATTAATGAATTTAGAATGAACGAAATTCAACGTAAAACGCCACAGTAAAATTTAAAACCGTCTTGACAAACAGTAATTGTAAGTTATTTTTGGGCCTTGAACTAACAAGTTACATACAGGCAGCAGACGACTCAAAACGTACTTACAGTCCAGCATAACACTCTGCACTATCTGAGATTGTCTCACTAGTCTTACTTGAGGCGCTTGGCTGACTTGAGCTACTTCACTTACTTGTGCTGACCGCAAAAATTTTTTTTGGGATCACTTTCTTGGGGAGCTTAGAAAACCAGGCTTGAATAGGTAGCCGAGCCTTCTCATTACAATATTTTTAACAATATGTGGAGCGACTGCAGATTGACTGCGAGAGGGTTGTCAGCAAAGCCAAACCAAACCGATATAAAGGTTTCAGACCAGAAAAGCTAAGTGTTATTTTGGTAGCCTCGCATTAATTATTATAAGTACGTTTTGAGTCATCTGCTGCCTGTATGTAACTTGTTAGTTCAAGGATCAAAAATAACTTACAATCACAGTTTGTCAAGACGGTTTTAAATTTTACTGTGGTGTTTTAAGTTGAAATTCGTTCATTCTAAATTCATTCATACGTTGAACTAGCAAACGTGATACTTTTAGTTTTTCAACGCCAACATTTGTAACTTGATACTTTTGTTTTTCTCGCAAGTTTGTAACATGATACCCTTGTTTTCTCAAAAACATACAAAGAAGATATGCTCGCTTTTTTCCTGAGAAAAATGAAATCATGTTATTAACTCATGAAAAAATTGGAAGAGGAATGATTTTGTTTCAATCTAGAGGCAAATTTTCATATCATCGATAAACAATTACTAATTTAATTAGCAAATAGTCACGTCGTGTCTCAGAATAGCAGGTTCTTTAATATTAGGTTGCCACCGTTGGTGTTAAAAGTAAACCAGTTCAAAATACAAAATGATGTTGATTACTACAACCAAAAAGCGTTTCAACTTGACCGATGTTATATCCTACATCGGTGAACGAGTCCCCTCAAAGACTGACTAAATTTATTTGCGGTTTCCGTAAGTGCCACAGTGTCAATATTTGAGAAGTGTCTTTTGTCACGACATTACTAATTTTAATGCCGCTGACACGGAAATGTTTCGGGTGAATACATTTGTGAACTTCTTGTTCTCTTTCATAGGAGAGAAAATAAACAAGCGGCTGAAGAGGTTCATTCGTTTAAAGTTTAGCAAACACGAAATTGTTGAAAACAGCACACGGCATTTTTTAACCGAGCTAGGGATGATTCCAAAAGATACGCTGTCACACAAAAGCCTCCTTTGCACTAAAAGGGGGAACTGATATTACCTGAAATGTAACTGCTATCGCCCGTTAAGACGAGAGTGTGGTATCGCACGTATGAATCTGAACTCGATGTATCATGCTGACAATGCTAGAGCGCATGCGTCTTACATACTGTGTTCAACCACAAGAAAAAGCACTGAACGTTCGTGTATAATTGTGTATGAAATGTATTGTTTACCTAACATATAGTTAACACTAACGCTAATCAATTTGCGCATGCGCTTCGTGTAAATCGCTTTTGTTCTTAAGAGAATAGTACCACTAGGATAACAAGGGAAAATTGGAACCATATATAGTTTTGTGATGGTATAGGTAAAGAAATGTAAGTATAGTACGTTTTACGTAGCAATCAAAGGTACCCACCCCACCCCCTCAAAACAAAGCTAATTAATTAATTCCAAAAAATTTTTTTTAATTAATTAGCTTTGTTTTGAGGGGGTGGGGTGGGTACCTTTGATTGCTACGTAAAACGTACTATACTTACATTTCTTTACCTATACCATCACAAAACTATATATGGTTCCAATTTTCCCTTGTTATCCTAGTGGTACTATTCTCTTAAGAACAAAAGCGATTTACACGAAGCGCATGCGCAAATTGATTAGCGTTAGTGTTAACTATATGTTAGGTAAACAATACATTTCATACACAATTATACACGAACGTTCAGTGCTTTTTCTTGTGGTTGAACACAGTATGTAAGACGCATGCGCTCTAGCATTGTCAGCATGATACATCGAGTTCAGATTCATACGTGCGATACCACACTCTCGTCTTAACGGGCGATAGCAGTTACATTTCAGGTAATATCAGTTCCCCCTTTTAGTGCAAAGGAGGCTTTTGTGTGACAGCGTATCTTTTGGAATCATCCCTAGCTCGGTTAAAAAATGCCGTGTGCTGTTTTCAACAATTTCGTGTTTGCTAAACTTTAAACGAATGAACCTCTTCAGCCGCTTGTTTATTTTCTCTCCTATGAAAGAGAACAAGAAGTTCACAAATGTATTCACCCGAAACATTTCCGTGTCAGCGGCATTAAAATTAGTAATGTCGTGACAAAAGACACTTCTCAAATATTGACACTGTGGCACTTACGGAAACCGCAAATAAATTTAGTCAGTCTTTGAGGGGACTCGTTCACCGATGTAGGATATAACATCGGTCAAGTTGAAACGCTTTTTGGTTGTAGTAATCAACATCATTTTGTATTTTGAACTGGTTTACTTTTAACACCAACGGTGGCAACCTAATATTAAAGAACCTGCTATTCTGAGACACGACGTGACTATTTGCTAATTAAATTAGTAATTGTTTATCGATGATATGAAAATTTGCCTCTAGATTGAAACAAAATCATTCCTCTTCCAATTTTTTCATGAGTTAATAACATGATTTCATTTTTCTCAGGAAAAAAGCGAGCATATCTTCTTTGTATGTTTTTGAGAAAACAAGGGTATCATGTTACAAACTTGCGAGAAAAACAAAAGTATCAAGTTACAAATGTTGGCGTTGAAAAACTAAAAGTATCACGTTTGCTAGTTCAACGTATGAATGAATTTAGAATGAACGAATTTCAACTTAAAACACCACAGTAAAATTTAAAACCGTCTTGACAAACTGTGATTGTAAGTTATTTTTGATCCTTGAACTAACAAGTTACATACAGGCAGCAGATGACTCAAAACGTACTTACAGTCCTGCATAACACTCTGCACTATCTGAGATTGTCTCACTAGTTTAAATAGGTTATCTAATTGAAACTGTACCAAGCGAGTATTTTTGAGCCCGTAATGGACGAGACGGTGGAATGTTTCAGCTGTACCCCAAAAGAAGATTACGTTGTTTTGATGGTGCATAAAATAGACAGGCAAGACACCAAACACGACTCCCTATTGGTTCCGTTGTTGTTAATGTCGGTATGACCTTTCAAAAGATATTGTGACTCTGTGACGATCTATCTATTTACAACGACCAGGTCCTTGTTGCTGGTACCACCTGTAGAAGGAATGGGAGGGGCTTTAAAATGTTTCTCCTAACTGAGCACGAGGTTGGTTCTTTAGATGAGTGCAGACTTTGCCATTATAATTAACATGATAGATATCATGTTCATAGAGCTATTAGGCACAGGCCCGAAGGGGCGACATTTCTGGTGTACACAACGGTAAGAATTCGTTGGTGCGTCTTTTGTTAATTTTGTAGCGCCGAGATCTTTTGCTAAATTTACTTCTGAAGAATGTTCTCCAAAGGTTACCTGGAAAACCCCTCGCCTCGTAATTTTCGTCTGAATTGCTTAATGTTTCTTCAAAGTTTACCTCTGAGGAAAAGGATGCGGCTTTTTATCTCTACCGTGGACGATAACCTGCTAGGCCGCATATCACCTTGCAAGAAAGCTTGCGAAAGTCCTTTTAAGAGCGCTCTTCGTATGTGAATTTTCATTTACGTTTTCCTTTGTCACGTAGGCGTAAGGAATATAATTGAGCCCCCGTGACAGAAGGTTGATTTCGTCAGCGTGGAAGAGCGTAAATCTGAGAGGTTCTAGAGACTTTAATGTGCGCTTTCTTTGATTCCATTGGTTTTCTTGGCGTATATCGCGCTGCATTATTTTTCCTTTCAGTAGGGAATTTTGCATCTCACAGACAACCACGCTTGGATAAGATTCACCTTCTTTATTTTGTTCTCGTCTACTAATTCCGATATCAATCGTTTCATACGGTTTTGACACTTTTTTTTCTAGGTATTCGTTGTCGATCTTATCAGCATGTTTCCTTAAGCTGACGAGTTGTGCCTATTCAATCGGTGCAGACTCAGCCTCTTTCGTGGATTCGAGCTGGGGGGGGCTCGAGTTTTTCTTAGATTGGTCGTTCTTCTTGGTGCCATTGTGCACCCCTTGCACAAGCTGGTAACAAAGGAAAGGCGTTTAAAGTAGTTTCTTAATGCACGTTTTGGTACATCTGTCATGTAGCGGCAAGAAGTTAATTCACAAAAGCAAGCACTGGAAAAAAGAGGCTGCAAGGAAAAGAAAGAGAGGATCGTAGAAAACACTTGACTAGAACACTCCATTGCGTGACTAAATCCAAGATTGCACAACAAAAGAAGTCAAAACTCAAGACATAGTCAAGGCTTGAAATAAAAACAGTTTGTAATAATTAATGCGAGGCTACCAAAATAACACTTAGCTTTTCTGGTCTGAAACCTTTATATCGGTTTGGTTTGGCTTTGCTGACAACCCTCTCGCAGTCAATCTGCAGTCGCTCCACATATTGTTAAAAATATTGTATGAGAAGGCTCGGCTACCTATTCAAGCCTGGTTTTCTAAGCTCCCCAAGAAAGTGATCCCAAAAAAAATTTTTGCGGTCAGCACAAGTAAGTGAAGTAGCTCAAGTCAGCCAAGCGCCTCAAGTAAGACTAGTGAGACAATCTCAGATAGTGCAGAGTGTTATGCTGGACTGTAAGTACGTTTTGAGTCGTCTGCTGCTTGTATGTAACTTGTTAGTTCAAGGCCCAAAAATAACTTACAATTACTGTTTGTCAAGACGGTTTTAAATTTTACTGTGGTGTTTTACGTTGAATTTCGTTCATTCTAAATTCATTAATACATTGAATTGGCAAAAGCGATAATTTTAGTTTTTCATCACCAACAGTTGTAACTTGATACTTTTGTTTTTCTCGGAAAGTTTGTAACATGATACCCTTGTTTTCTCAAAAACATACAAAGAAGATATGCTCGCTTTTTTCCTGAGAAAAATGGAATAATGTTTTTACCTTATAAAAAAATTGGAAGAAGAATGATTTTGTTTCAATCAAGAGGCAAATTTTCATTTCATCGATAAACAATTACTAATTTAATTATCAAATAGTCACGTCGTGTCTCGGAATAGCACGTGCTTATTAGGTTGCCACCGTTGGTGTTAACAGTAAACCAGTTCAAAATACACAATGATGTCGATTAATACAACCGAGAAGCGTTTCAACATGACCAAAATTATATCCTACATCGCTGAATGAGTCCCCTCAATGACTGACTAAATTTATTTGCGGTTTCCGTAAGTGCCACAGTGTCTACAGCAATATTTGAGAAGTTTCTTTTGTCACGACATTACTAATTTTAATGCCGCTAACTCAGAAATGTTTCGGGTGAATACATTTGTGAACTTCTTGTTCTCTTTCATAGGAGAGAAAATAAAAGCGGCTGGGGCGATCCATTCGTTTCCCTGTTTAAAGCTTAGCAAACACGAAATAGTTGAAAACAGCACACGGCATTTTTCAACCGAGCTAGGGATGATTCCAAAAGATACGCTGTCACAAAAGCGTTCTTTGCACTAAAAGAGGGAACTGATATAACCTGAAATATAACTGCTATCGCCCGTTAAGACGAGAGTATTGCACGCATGAATCTGAACTCGAGAACGGATTGTATCATGCTGACAATGCTAGAGCGCATGCGTCTTACATACTGTGTTCAACCACAAGGAAAAGCACTAAATGTTTGTGTATAATTGTGTATGAAATGTATGGTTTACCTAACATATAGTTAACGCTAATCAATCTGCGCATGCGTTTCGTGTAAAATCGCTTATGTTCTTAAGAAAATAGTACCACTAGGATAACAAGAGAATATTGGAACCATATATAGTTTTGTGACGTTATGTAAGAAGAAATGTAAGTATAGTACATTTTACGTAGCAATCAAAGGTACCTACCCCACCCCCTCAAACAAGGCTAATTGATTAATTGAAATTAATTAATTAAACAAACATTAAAGTTTACACCTTATTGCCTTAGTGAATTAGCGGCGTCAACCCCCCAAACCATCCCAATAGTGCACTCTGCACTAACTAGTGAGACAATCTCAGATAGTGCAGAGTGTTATGCAGGACTGTCAGTACGTTTTGAGTCATCAGCTGCCTGTATTTAACTTGTTAGTTTAAGGCCCAAAAATAACTTACAATTACTGTTTGTCAAGACGGTTTTAAATTTTACTGTGGTGTTTTACGTGGAATTTCGTTCATTCTAAATTCATTAATACGTTGAACTAGCAAACGTGATACTTTTAGTTTTTCAACGCCAACGTTTGTAACTTGATACTTTTGTTTTTCTCGCAAAGTTTGTAACATGATACCCTTGTTTTCTCAAAAACATACAAAGAAGATATGCTCGCTTTTTTCCTGAGAAAAATGAAATAATGTTATTTACTTATGAAAAAATTGGAAGAGGAATGATTTTGTTTCAATCAAGAGGCAAATTTTCATATCATTGATAAACAATTATTGAATTTATGGAGAGCTCGGAAAAAATCCGAGTCCCAGATGGGATTTGAACCCACGAGCGCATAAGTCTTTAATATACGATAAACAATTACTAATTTAATTATCAAATAGTCACGTCGTGTCTCGGAATAGCACGATCTTATTAGGTTGCCACCGATGGTGTTAACAGTAAACCAGTTCAAAATACACAACGATATCGATTTATACAACCGAGAAGCGTTTCAACTTGACCGATATCCTACATAGGTGAATGCGCCCCCTCAAAGACTGACTAAATTTATTTGCGGTTTCCGTGCATGAGTGCCACAGTGTCTACAGTAATATTTGATGCCGTTAACTCGGAAGTGTTGTCACAAAAGCGTTCTTTGCACTAAAAGGGGGAACTGATATTACCCGAAATATGACTGCTATTGGCCGTAAGACGAGAGTGTGGTATCGCACGCGTGAATCTGAACTCGAAAACGGATTGTATCATGCTGACAATGCTAGAGCGCATGCGTCTTACATACTGTGTTCAACCGCAAGGAAAAGCACTAAACGTTTGTGTATAATTGTGTATGAAATGCATCGACCCAACATATAGTTAACACTAACGCTAATCAATCTGCGCATCTGCGCATGCGCTTCGTGTAAATCGCTTTTGTTCTTAAGAGAATAGTACCACAAGGATAACAAGAGAATATTGGAACCATATATAGTTTTCTGATGTTACGAAAGAACTTATGTAAGTATGGTACGTTTTACGTAGCAATCAAAGGTACCTACCCACCCGCTCAAAACAAGGCTAATTAATTAATTGAAATTAATTAATTAAACAAACATTAAAGTTTACACCTTATTGCCTTAGTGCCTTATTTCCATAGTGCGTTAGCGGCGTCAACCCCCAAACCATCCCAATAGTGCACTCTGCACTAAAAAGGAACTCGAGTACGTCAAGTGCGTATGTATAAAACATAGGCACGCAAAGCGTGCAAGAGTTATTTTTTTGTGATAGGAGCATTCGTAGAACTGTTTACAGTAGTGATTTAGTTAAGTTTTTTGGTTGCGATGTACAGCAAGAAAGAAACTGGGAATTTATGATGTACATGCCATGTTGCATCGGTAATGTTAAAATAGCTAAATAGTAAGCCATCAAATATTTAACTGAACAATGTACAATAATCTGACATGTCTCCAGATTAATGCTGATACCATCTTATGTTCTAACAGGCAATTTGATTCGTTCTTTGATAGAACCCACACCGTGATTGGTGTGACACGCGCACATGCATAACTCCCTGTCACTCGCCGATCTCATAGCCCTTTCAACCCCCAAGAGGAATTTGTGCTCAAAAATTCTCAAATTAAGAGAACTTTTCGTATTTTATACGAGTCCTAAGTTTACCCTTTTTACACAACAACACTAGTTCACCGAAAATAGAAAGAGAAAAAAAAACCTCTGACACATTGACAGTCTAATTTAATTTATTCCCATATGAAAAACAAAAGTGTCAAGTTACCATTTATAACTGAAAATCGCAAACATCTTGTGCGAACGATTTGCTCTTATATGAAAAACAAAAGTGTCAAATTACCATTTGTAACTAAAAAATGCAAGCATTTTTCTCCCATATGAAAAACAAAAGTGTCAAGTTACCATTTGTAACTAAAAATACTGCAAGCATCTCTTGGAAATAAGTGGTGACGATGTGTCAGCTCTAATTGAATTTACTCCCTTGTGAAAAATAAGTGTCAAATTACCCGCACGCAACAAGAACAAAACAATCGTTAGCTGTACCTATTGTAAACGTTCGAACTCTTTCAGATCAAAATAGTCTCGTCTCCTCTAAAACATTTCGTAAAAACTAGAAGCAACGATGTGTGGCGTCTAATTGAATTTACTCCTTGTGAAAAACAAAAATATCAAGTTACCTTTGTAACTAAAAATAAAAACATCTCGCCATTTGCATACAACTACCTCACGCACTGTTTCAAACCTCAAGGCTCATCTCGTCCATAACTAAAATCCTCAGCCAAACCCACAGAAAATGCCGAAGTAAACCCAATATATGAATACTTCCTCCTCTTTTATAGAAGAATAAATATGGCCGTTCTGAACTGTATCGGGATCAAATCTTCTCATGTACCATTTACTTTTAAAACAAGAAATTTGATTGGCTGTTTATAGTAGATCCGATCTGATTGGTGTGACATACATACATCTCTCACTCACTGACCCGTTGACCCGTCCATAACATACTCGACGCGCCGACTAAGGCCCCGTTTACACGGGTCCGGACAAATCTTTGCACGGACAAAAACTTGCACGGTTCCGCCTTGTGTTTACACGGGACCGGCGGAACTGGACGAATTTTTGAACGGCTAAAGTGTGCAAGTTTGGGACCTGAAAAGGCAGGTGAACTTTTTGACCGGCACGGTTCCATATTTGTACGGACTAGTGTAAACATCCGAACCGTGCAACTTTTTGCTCACATAGCGCGGTTATGGCCTAGAATCGAATGCCGCAGCTGGTCTAAAATTTGCACGGATCCGTGTAAACACCACACTGACACCACTGCAACAGAATTTGCACGGATCCATGCAAACAGGCGGTCCAGGAACAAAATTCGTCCGTGCAAAAATTTTTCCGGACCCGTGTAAACGGGGCCTAAGAGGTATTTTCTTTTACAAAAAAATAACTCAAATATATATTGGGGACATAATAGCGCGCCATACATGACATCCCTACCGCGATTCTTGGTGCTGACCAAAAGGAGCGCGGCCTCTGGGGACGAGATTGTCGTCAACAATCTCGTCAACAATCAAATTACCCTGCGCTTGCCCAAAGGCCTTATCCCGAACAGCTTAACTCGAGCAGGAAAGAAATCGCTGTATCTTCATGATCTTTGGTTGCGTCCTTGTGATCAAACCTACCCAAAGCTTCGAGTGGAAAGTTAAACTCATTCTCCCAAGTAACAAGCACTGTGTTAAAAAATAGTGATGGCTGCAGAAGGAAAGCTCGGACCGTGTATGCAGTTTGTTCGTTTTCTGTTGTACTTCTTTGTTGCACTGTTTTGGGTAAGCCAGAAAGCGTAAGCTAGTATAAAGATCGCCAGTTTTATTTAATTTGAATATATTTATCTGTGCTACATAATCTGTAACCTTTAAGTTTACTTTTCAGTTCAAAACGGTTACTATGGGCTGGATGGAGCTACCCTGCGAGACAGAGGTTCCTTGCTCTTTCTTCTCGGTGAGAGACGAGAGGAACCTCTGCTCACAACAGCACGATTTCCTATCGTGCATGCGCGAACTACGTCAGCATCTGTCACGCGAAACGCCACTTCCTGTCCTTGAAACTAAATGTCATTTCCTCTTATTTCGCGGGAAGAGCTTGCGACAACTTCAGAGCAAAAAAACTTCAGTATGTCGGAAATTCCTGTTTCTTCAGCGAATGTGGTGCCTAAAACACACACATTGTCCAGTGCTTTTATAACATAACATAGCAAGACATTTCTCACGCTGAAAAGTCGCTTTTTCTGCACCAATCAAATTGCAAATTCTGCACATGCATGTGCACGTGTTGTTTTCAGTGGCACCACTTTTCGCTACACGTGCACATTTTGTTTTCACCGGTAGCACTTTCGCTTTGTTGATCTTTCGACGCTTCCGATGTTTCTGCAACCATTTTAACGTTTTGAAAACTACGCAAAATAGTCTCAACAGACTTCTTGAACTCGTCGAAAGACAACCCCTTCAACACCTTTTTGTTTTCGAAGTGGGAACGTGGCTTCACAACAAACCAGCGGATATTTACAGCGGTCTCGTAAACGGACAGCATTTTGACTCACATCTGCCGTGCGCAAATTCAAAACCCGTTTTAAACTTGTCAAAAGGTGTTTTTTAAATTTATTTTTTCTTGGCTGTGGACGGCGGCGAGATCAAAGAATCGTGCGGTTGCAAGCAGAGGTTCCTCTCATCTCTCACCGAGAAGAAAGAGCAAGGAACCTCTGTCTCGCAGGGTAGATGGAGCTCGATTGATTAACTAATATTTAAGCTTATTTGTTGTTGTTTTAGACGTATAAAGTGTATTTTTCGGCTTTCGTGTAAGAATTTTTTTTAGGGTACACTTTTTGGATGATGTGTACCAAAGGCACGGTCTGCAGTCGAGTGTCGATTAATACTCTCCCGGGGTGTCCAATCGATGGTCGGAAAACCAATGGATCAATCGATATCAATCGATAAAATTGGTTAATTGGTATCGATTGGTATCGGTCAATCGATGATCAATCGGTAACCACACAAATAGTGTTCATCGATTGGCACTGATTGGCACAGGACCTTGAAACAGATCGAAACAGACGTCACACACACTGCCTGTCCGATCATCTGCCATTTTAATAAAAACAATTCGGACCCAGTCTTCTCAGTGCAAAAAACATACCCTGTTGCACATGTACTCGAATTACCCACTTGCCCGTCACTGCCTTTCCATGTGCAAGACGCCCAGGTAGAGGCTTTATTGAACTGAATAATATATAGATTTAGGTCACCCTAAAAGCGGAGCTCCTGTAGCCCGATTAGGCTAACCCAGGATAAGGTTGAATTAATTTTGATTTGAGTTTTGTAACTTTGCGGTGGGGTTTTGTTTGGATTTCTATTTTGAGTTTAATAATCACAAAACCAAGACACAATACAAAAACATTTGCAGAGAAGAAACAGTTATAATGGGAGTTACTTTTAAAGCTGGATTAGAATTAACAGGCTTCCGAAAAACCCGACTCTGTTTTCTACAAGTAAACCTGACATGAGTCTGCGATCCAATCGAAACCAGCACTTGGTCAACGGTCAACTTTAAAAAACATGTGACCTCGATGAGCTATAAACTTGAGCCCGCGATATGGTATCGTGATACCAATCAGCGGATAACTTAATTTGACAGGTGTCAATTGATCGTAACATGATGTCATATATCAAAATTTAAGTACACGGTAAACTAAGGCTGCATGTCTCTGTCAACCTATTATTTGGAGTATGGCCGCCATGTTGCGCGACTCCACCACCACCGTCGTCATGGTGCGTACGCGCCCACAA
>JAHPZR010047072.1:0-21215 GCA_019787425.1 Platygyra sinensis | reverse complement strand
GGGTGATATAGCAAGGTCATAAGGTGTCACATGAATGGCTTGCAACCGTCTGAGAGTACTATAGAACAAAATAACAGAAACAATGCCCCTAGCCCTAAAACAGTAACAGCTGCTACAATGATTAAACAAAAGCAGCTTTACGACAGCTGCTACACTGCTGGTTTATCAATGAACATTAGAAATTGCAAGCATAATTATATAACTTGGTGAGGATTATTTTGGTTGAGAGATCTTGGAAACACAAAAGATAATGATGTTTATACTCTGATCATCATATCACTTTTTTCCATTACTTGAAAAAATTAAATTTGTTCAAAGTGAAATGACGAGTTTAAACTCAGGCCTGTAGCCAGGATTTGTGATAGTTAAGGGATGTGTGGTACAGCCAGTGCCTAAACAAATCACAAAGTTGTAAGCTTCTCCCCTTGGAAAATTTTAAAAAAAGAGGGTTACATTCTCTGAGACAGGCATTTTTATTTGTAAAGAAGACAGTTTGAAATGAAACCACCAGGTCGCCAAAAGTGAACCTATAACATTGAATATTTCAGGAATTATTAAAAATTCAAAATAGAATTACACCTCATGGCTCTTGTTGAAATAATTTTTCCAGCATACCCCTAGGGGTTAACCTGTTGGGATTTTTTGGGTAAGAGTAATGTGTCACCCATGTAACAGCTTGAACCCCTGATGTCCTTTTTTTTTTTTGTATGTAAAAGCAATTCCTTAAAAAACCAGCACAATCATTCTGGGGGAATAGTAGAGGTTTTAGATTTTCAATCTAACACAACCAACCAATCAAATATTTTGGAATCAGTTTAAATACAATGTAGCTGATGTGGAAAAAGACCGGGTAAAAGGTTGTGTAAAATGAGCCCGCTTGCCAATTTTGTTTTCGTTTTACTTCTGACTGGATGAAAAAAACTGGCACAAGGTTTTTTTAAGTCAATTGTGTTGTTGTGAGTAATCCAAAACCATTGACTTCTTGTCACTCCATGTGAAAAACCTTACTTACAGACCTATTAAACCCTAATTAACCCTTTTCAAGACAAAACCCCACAAACCCTAAGTCCTTTCAGACAACATTACTTCCCCCAAACCTCTTTAGCTTGGGCAGTTCGTTTTCCCCATTGTAGACCATGTCATATTCTCTGGAGAAATTTCTCTTTCGTCCATCTTAAAATTATTCATTCATACACATGCGACTATTTAAAAATTTGAAAGTAAGAATTCTCAAGAGTACATTTATCATCATGTGGTCTACAGTGGGAAAACAAAGCACCCAAGCTAAAGAGTCTATTGGAAAGTCACATCCTATGTCACAACCATTGGACATAACATAACCCACACAAGTCAAAGGCAAGAACTGAAAGTATGACATTATCTTTGAGGGCTTTTTGTTTCCGACTGGTAGATGTTCTGTTTAAATGTTTGGTTTGTTTGTTTATTTGTTTTTTTTCAGCTTGAATGTTGTGGAAGTAAGAACTATACAGACTGGTTTTACAACGAATGGACTACAGATGGATTGGGGAGTGACTCAGTACCACAATCTTGCTGTATTAAAAATGAAGCTAACTGTAACATTAATGTCACTGAACACCCTGATACAATCTTTCCAAAGGTATTACTACGGTGGCCCAATGGGTGTCACGGCACAACCAAAAACCCTCACGGCTCAAACCAAATATCTCACAGCAAAACCAAACAGCTCACAGCACAACCAAAACTGTCAATGGCACAACCAAATATCTCGCGGCACAACCAAACAGCTCACGGCACAACCAAAAACTCTCACAGCAAAACCGAAAAACGCACCCCAAAAGCAAATAACTCGCTGCTAAATCAGATCTTGAACTCATGGCAAAACAGAATAACTTCACGGCAAAAGTAAAAATCCGCTCACGGCAGAAGGTTCTACGTCGTCCCCTGACGTGTTGCATGTTGGTTAAGGCAAAGATGGCGGAATCTCGAGACTTCGAAGACGGAGATTTAGAGCTTCCAGAAGATGAAGCAGGCCTTATTCGGTATTATTTTTTTGGAGGCCTCCAGTTTCTGTTTAAGAACCATGCATAGTTCGGGCCAGGGGCTATGATATTTTCACGTGCTTTCGGGTCTATCTCCCTGAGGTTGCTAGCTCGTTGATACAAACGATGCGTGAGTAACGTTTTTCCTCTGAGCGGTAAGTGGAATGCGCCATACTCTGATCTTTATCCTTGTAGAACATCGTGGGCTGTTTATAATCCTCTGGATTACCGTGGCGTTTAATATTCGATTTTAGCAGCAAGGTTATTTGCTTTGGTTTTGACATGATTTATTTGATTTTGCCGTGAGAGTTTTTGGTTGTGCCGTGAAGATATTTGGTTGTGGCCTTGAGATCTTTGGTTGTGCCTTGAGCTGTTTGGTTGCGCCATGAGACATTTGGTTGTGCCGTGACCACCCTGGGCCACCGTATATTACTGCCTGGAGTTCGCTGAATGTAATTTTTTATGTAGGATGAAGGAAGAGCAGCAGCTAGTACTGTGGTGCCATTCAGTTAAAGTGCTACTATGATCCAATTTTTACCTCTTGATTTTTTAGGTGTATCACATAGCATTCTATGAAAGAATGAAAAACGCCATTTACTGTATGCAGATACCTGCATTACTTCCCGAGGTATCTAAGTTTGAAAAAATGTGTAAAAGATGCAATTAAGATGACTGATGATGTCATACACTCAACCCAATGTCATATCAAGGACAAAAATAGAGCTACCTGTATCTCAGCCAATTTGTAGTGCAGACAAATGAAACTTGGTAGGCTAATAGTTCAACTATGGCTATAAAACATTTTGTTGCCTTGGCAACTCACTCTTTTCCAATCCCCACCCACTTGATTTCAATATGTAAGTGATTTTCAGTTCGAAAAACGTTAAACAAGGCCAGAAACTCAAGCTAACATATTTATATGCTTGTTGGATCATGTATAGGAGGCACCATCTGCAAATATGAAAATGTAGTGCCAAAGGTGGCAAGAAATGCCTTTAATATTTGGGAGGTCTGTAACCCAGTATGTTGCCATGGTAACAAAACTGTTAAGCTCAAATTGTGGAGCGCATTTAGTAGAATCTTACTGCAAAGAATCAAACATTTCTGATACGAATTGGCTGAGATATCTTTTTACATCATTTGATCAAAATTTGGTTGAGTGTATGACGTCATCACTTGGAAAATTTGCATATTCTACAAACTTGAATATCTCTGGAACAAAAAGAGGTATTTGAAAATAGTAAATAGCATTTTTCTTCTCATGCAGGCTACTAGTTTATGTTTTTAAATGGCTTTGATAGAAAAGATGCAATTTTCATCATAGTGGCACTAGTTTTACTGGTATCCCTTCATAAGTTGGTGTTTAGGGCAAATTCCTGTCCAGTTTTGAATACTTGGCATTTTGTTTTGTTTGTGGCATTTTTTAAGCAAAAATAAAAAAAAATCAAAACACGTTTACATGTATCTGTGATGATCAGCAATGGCCATTAAACATAATGCAGTATTAAACCTGAAGTCCTTTATTACTGCTCCCCATCTTTCCTTCCAAACAATCTGCAGACTTTTATCAGTGGCATAATTTGACAGAAAACACTGGTATACAAAAGGCTAAGTTTGACCTTGACGCATTATTTATCTAATTTATTGTTCATTATCAGGGCTGTTATGATGCTGCAGTCACCTTCTTTGAAGACAAATTATTAATCATTGGAGGTGTGGCTTTGGGCATTGCAGTATTTCAGGTAGTGTGTTTCATTTTTCTACTCTATGACCCTTTTTAGTGAAAGGTTTTTGTATCATATAGTGCTGATTGACAGACTAAATGAAATAGGAACCATAGCCAAAATTAGCCTGCAAACAGGCTCTCCATATGGGTTATTCTGAGATTTGCTTTCGAATGGTGCCCAGTCCAAAGCTAGGGGGCAGGCGAGAGAGGGAGAGCCTGCAATGGTCCTGTCAGATTCTGAACGTAAATTGCTGGTTGGCCAATTTGACTTGACACATGTCAAATACTACCATTTGCGTTCAACCGTGAAGTGTGAATGTTTTTTCGCGCATGTTTATTTTTCAACCGAAGCTTGATCATGCGACTTAAAGCATGGCACAATTTCAACAGTGGGATTTGAAAATACTACCATTTTCGAGCTACTGAGAATGGCAAACTTTTTTCCGCGTTACACGCTTAAAATATTCATGTTTGTCAAGTCAAACTGTTATGTTTTTGGAGGGTTTACAGTCAAATTTTGACAGCTCCGCCTCAAATTGCATTAATTGAGGCGGAGCTGTCAAGATTTGACATGTTAGCGCTCTAAAACGCAACCGTTTGTCTAGACAAACTTGAATGTTTTAAGCATGTAACAATGCAGAAAAAAGTTTGCCATACACGGTAGTATAATTTATTGGCAGGGACTACTTTTATAAATCAAGCAGTTTTCTCCCAGCTTTTCGTCAAAATGTTTCCTTTGGAGTTTCTGGATTCGAGTTTATAACAACTGTTCTTACATGTAAACAAGCGCATGTGTATCAAAAGTTTCATTTTTTGACAGCCGTATTGACCTACAAGGTCATTTCCGCTTTCGTTCTAATTGGTTCATTTCAATTTGATAACTTGACAGATCAGTCAAGCGTAAAGGAGGCAGAACTCAAATCGTACAAGGACCATTGCAGGTTCTCCCTCTCTCACCCGCCCGCGTGCCATTCAAAAGCAAATCTCTGAATAACCCATACGGAGAGCCTGTTTACAGGCTAAGCCAAAATTTACCCATTGACTCCTGTGCTGCCTGTAACGGCCAGTAACATGCCTAATTAGGAATGGCATTTGTTCTACTACTGATGTCATCACCATTGGCTAAAATCATCTATACTCATGTACTGCAGAAGGAAAAGATCCTTCCAGTGATACCCAGATCGGAGTGAACGGCTCAGTGGAGCCTGAAATATGGACGTAAATGTTCAGAAATTTGAGTGAAAAACTTGGAGAAAAATTGCCTGCTTTCTCAGAATTTTTTGAACTGGAAGCAAGCCCAATAGGCCTTTTGCAACAGTTGGTCATGTGACGTACTTTTCAAGAACACACTGATTAATCATTGGTAATGCATAATGTTATCAGAAATGGAAAGAACAGTTCCAAATAAGCTTACATGCAAATTTTCAGGTTTATATCTTTTAAGGGGCAATTTTTATGGACGTTAAAAATTAGAAGGATTTGTATGAGAAGAAGTCGCTTTGCCCTCCAGTCACGCTCCAGTGGTTTTCCATACAAATCCTTGTAATTTTGCAAGTTTTCAAGCTGCCATAAAATCTTTGCCTTTCGGTGTAAGGGCCTAGAAATTTCCATTTTTCCTAATATTTTAGCCCTCTTTCTATCTCCAATGGTTATATGCCGGCAGCTTCTTTTGGTAGTGATTAATAACAGAAAAGGTTTCTGGAGGGCAAAGCTTCCTCGCTTCCATACAAAACCTTCTAATTTTTGCAATATTCAAATCGTCATTAAATCTCAACCTTATACGGCATTGGTCTGAAAATTGTTGTCCTGGTTATTTAAAACATGCTCTTTCCAGCTCTGAAATTCATTTTGCTGTAGCTAAAAGTTTAGAAATTATCGGTCACGTGACCAACTGTTGCAAAAGGCCTATAGAAGGTCAATTGCTTCAGCAAACAGATAAGAAATGAGAAAAAGTCTAAAGACATAGGCCACTTTCTCGTCCAAAATCTCAAATTTTGATTTCTGTGCATGCACGAGCAAAAGTGCTGTAAATCACGACACTAGTGGAAAGAAAGGCATGCTGTCATGTCACTAAGGCCTTTTTGAGTAGATTGGAGCTAATTTGGCCCACATCTAGCCTGAAAATCTCCAAAATGTCCAAAAAAATTTGTTTTTTTGCAAAAAGCTCGGCAATAGTGAACAATAGCTCCCATATTCGGCTGTCGGTAACCTGTCGGTCAACTGTCGGCCAACAGGTTACCGACAGATACCGACACATTACCGACAGTCGGCCGACACTGTTATAGTAGAGCACAAATCAACTGAAAAAAGAGTAAAAATAAATGGAGTCAAAAACTTTTCCGGTTGAAAAAAGTAAATAGAAATCTGTCGATCGTACCGGATCCAGTAACATTCCTACCTATCTCCTTGATCCTCTTTGAACTGTAAAATAGGCTTTTTTACTCCATCTCCTGACTGCACATACCAAAATGTAGTGGTAAATTTAGTACCCATTTCTCATATCTTTGTTTTTACACAAAATAGGCTTCGGATTTAACCATTTTGGGGCAACAAATACGCAAAGCTAAAAGTAATTTTCCAATCGCCCTATAATGCATTGCAAAACTATAGTTAACAGTACTTCATGTATGTCTGAACTAGAAAACTTTTCAAAATGGCGGATAAATGAATAGGAACCAATTTGGGCAAGTATCGCTAGTCAACGCTAAAACAGTGGACAAAAGCCATACTAGTATCGAAAGTGCTGAGCAAGGTATCGTTATGAAATGACTTAAACTCTTTTTATGTAGTTTAGAAGCAAAAGACAAGTTAATGTTTACGATCATTTTTGTTTGCCCCACCGACAGGTTACCGACACATTACCGACAGGTTGCCAACAGGTCACCGACTGTCGGCCGACAGTCGGCCAACACTTTGGCCTCAAACATAACGCAAACTGTTGGCCGTCTGTCGGCCGACTGTTGGCCGACTGTTGGCCGTCTGTCGGCGTCTGTCAGCCATCTGTAGGCCGACTGTTGGCCGACTGTTGGCCAACAGTTGCCGGCAGTTGGCCAACAGTCGGCCAACTGTCGGCCGACAGTATATTTTGGGAACTATTCTTCACTATTACCAAAAGCTCTGGGAATCAATGGGTTAGAGCCGTGAATATTTTTGGCCTGACAAGATTGAAAATGGACTTTGTACGGTATTCAACAGGAAGATTGATGTTTTTATAGCAGTTACCTTGTTGACATGAGGAACATTGAGTTCAATAAATTAAGTTGACGTCAGATTGTCCTCCTTTTCAGTGTTATAATGTAGACAATCTTCAAAGACAGAGTAAATTTAACCTGTATTACACAGTGTAAATTACTATTGAATGGCAAAAATTTGATACATTACAATGATATTAACAATAACTGTGACAATGACAACAACAACGACAATATTTAAAATCTTAAAACCGTCTGGTTCAAAGTTTGAAAAAGTAATAAATTTTGTGATGACATTTTCAACGTTTGCGTAATAACAAAACACAATGACTATAAAAATGACAGTGACAAAAATAAGTAATTCTGGTAATTAAGATCACACAAGCATGCAGCACAAGTCTAATTTCAAATTACAATCACGACAACCCCTTTGAATTGTTCAACACAAGGTCCAATTACTAATTAATTGTAACAGTAAAAGATATCAGAATTAATAAGTCTTTTGAGATCTTCTTTTGAGCAAATTACTCAGTAGTGCTTTTCAAAAGTTTTAAAAGCTGTAGCAAACATTAACAAAAGGCAGTTGGAAACTATGTGTGGATGCTGGTGGTGGAGATGGAAGGCATTATTACAAGCAATATTGTGTAAAACAGATGAAGCAGGAACTGATTTCTTGAGCACAGTCTTCACTTTTGAGCTAAATAGAGTGGATATCTTTTCACAGTGATATTCTAGATGGCTCTTTATCGAGATCTGTGTGATTTTACTGCTAGCCGCCTGAATGGTGAAAAACAAATCATATTGCTATAAAATGGACTAAATATGAAAACGTTTATGGACTCGTAGCTTTGCACAAAATCTGATGATCTCCAAATTTTTCAAGATACCCGTAAGACTTTCGGTAACTTGAATTAAATATCTAGGTGCAGAAAAAAAACATAGCATTGTGTGTGAGTTTGGAGACAAATTGTATCGGAAAATTAAAACTTCAATTGTGTGGGGAATTGTGCGGGGTTATTTAGGTTCTTGCCAAGTCCTAAGAATAATCTGCATTGACGATAGTTAAGCCAAATTTATTTCACCAGTAGTTCAAATATACTTAGCAGTCTTGGCAATTGCCAATTCTTTTAGAAAACTGTGTCAGTCTGCATGTTGCGTGACATGAACTAGACGAGTGAAACCAAACTAAATAACAAAACAGAATACCGCATCTTCCCTTATGAGACGGTGTCAATGGGGTTAACTGTCTAGTGTATAATGGTGTTTTTTTGCTATCGTAACCGTATAAACCACAAAATATGAACTGAGTATAAAACATGCCCGACTTTTTAGCGTATAGGTACTAACGGCCAAAGGTTGCTGACTTTCCACAACAAAAAGACATAATTTTTACGACACAAATGTAAATTTTAGTTTACTTTTAGCTCGTCTAACACTTCTGGAAGCCATTTATAGTCTTTATACCATCATATTTCATCTGTCGTATGTCCTGTTGAAGTTTGACCCTGGTTCGCTCTTATTTTGAAACATGCTCCAAGCCTCTGCCTGCGGTTGCAGGTTTCTCTCTTCACTTCCTTGCAAACCTGAGAGCCATTAGCATTGCACAGCGGAATTCCTTCTCACGGTTATTACGGCGACTTTTTTACTGTTTATGCGGTCACCCTGTTAATCCGGCCAACTGTCACATTCTGAAATCAGTTGCTTAGAAGTGCAATTGCGATATATCAGTAAAGACGTTGTTCAATTTAGACCTACCTCTTTAAGTAGGCTGCCACCCAGTTAATAGATACAGCCCAATTTTCATGCACTGTTGGCGGGCCATATTAAGGGACTTCCACTATCTGTAATTGATTTTTACCGAGGTTCTGCAACGCCGTTCTCGAACGATTTCACTCAAGACTTTCTTTCCGGGGTGATTTAGGCAGCTCCCGGGGAGGGGGGATTACTCCCAGAACAATTGGCTTGGGGTGTGCAACCAGGGTCGCAAAACCCTCACCCTATTTATGTCCAAATTTAGCTACTTTGTCTACGCTATCTATAATATGACCAAAAAACTCGATACTGTATTTATCACCTGACACTTTAATCAATCAATCACCCTCAGTTAATAGATACAGCCCAATTTCCATGCGCCTGTTGGCGGGCCGTATTAACGGACTTCCACTATCTGTAATTGATTTTTACCGAGGTTCTGCAACGCCATTCTCGAACGATTTTGCTCAAGACTTTCTTTCCTGGGTTACTTTGGCAGCTCCCGGGGGGGAGAAGTACTCCCAGAACAACTGGCTTGGGGTGTGCAAATAGGGTCGCAAAACCCTTACCCTATTTATGTCCAAATTTAGCTACTTTGCCTACCCTATCTATAATCTGACCAAAAAAATCGATACTGTATTTATCACGTGACACTTTAATCAATACCCTGTTTCAGACCTGCCTTACAGTTAGTTACCTAGCTTAGACCTATGTTAAAGGCATTGTGAAGGGCTTTTTTGAGGGTCTTATCAATAACTGAATGATGAAAAAGAAGCTGCTTCTATTTATGACCAGAACGGCTGAAGAACCTTACCCTTCGGGGCCGCACATACCCACATAGCCCATATTACGTGAAAATTGCTGGCGAGGTCGACTACAGGAACAAATCTTCACAGAAACTTAGCTTACTTTTAGTATTCAGGGTACCGTTTTGGCTGAAACAATAAAGAGATTCAGTAACGGTCTTGAGAAACAGACATAGCAGTCCACAGCGTAATGCTAATGGTGCAATAGGCCGGTACGTAAAGCTGCCTACGAACCAAGTGGCCCTCTCAGGCCGGAGCTTATCCTGGTTTTCATAGCATGAGGGGACTAGGAGAATTTCTAATCCCCCATGAATGGGATGTTAGTCCATCGCAGGGCTACCCAGCATCAAATTCACCGGTATGTATTCACCATTTGTACTCATTTGGCACTGTAAGGGTAAAGAGTCATGCCTAAGCTTAACCCGGAGTCGAGCGCACTATGAGAAGTTTGCCCCTCCAAATTACATCATTTTGAATAACTCTAAAACTGACTTTGTCAATTATGACTTATTTTGCAAACAGAGGTCATCCAAACCTCACAAAAATCATAAAATCATACAAATTAGCTGCTAGACTAATCTCTGTTTTTACTGATTACTGACTAACATTTGTTTGAACAGTTTACTGACTAAATGGCTTATTTTTAGCTGTTTACTGACTGGGGCTATACCCCATTGACACCCTCTTATAAACGAGTTTCTTTTAAAAAATACTCCTACCTTGATTCAATATGAAATGTGGCTTGAATATTTCTTCATAAAATGCATTAAGGGTCGCACATTCTCGGAAGTTATCCGCAAAAAAAAACAACTTGGAAGTTTATGCAAATTATGTACAATGTGAATTGACGCCTCATCGGACTGACTGTTGTTTTGGTGAAGCAACTTTATCATGATTTGTTTCGGCTCTCCCAAGAGATTATTCGCTCTCCAAAGGAGATGACTCTTGAAAAGGGTTTAAGATCACAACACAGCAAAAATGTTTGGCTGCATGATTCACTCGGATCACCCATGAGCAGTGAACGAACTT
Organism: Platygyra sinensis; assembly: GCA_019787425.1. Classification (NCBI taxonomy): domain Eukaryota; kingdom Metazoa; phylum Cnidaria; class Anthozoa; order Scleractinia; family Merulinidae; genus Platygyra; species Platygyra sinensis. The sequence continues at coordinate 10,690 of JAHPZR010047072.1, read as the reverse complement.
CCAACAATTACTGCTAGCAGGTAATCGCCATTAGTTGCAATTGTAAAAAGACCTGGAAAATTCTCTGCAAACAAGTAATGCGTAGATAGCTGAGCTTAATTCGTGAACCAAAATGGTTTAAACTCAACTTGCAATTGGATTAGGAGGATTTCAACGAAGCAGCTTGAATAGTAAATATTTCAGTGGAAAATATCCCGATTTTTTTATTTGAGTTCACTGTGTTCAATATGCATACTACTACTCGCAAATGATGCTGGATTTGTTGCTGCGGTATGTACGTAGACCCGAGTTAACGCTCTTAGAGCGTCTAGTTTCCTGAGAGCTGAAAGTTCAATGGGATCGAAACAGCTTTTTCAAATTATTCTTAAGTGATTTAGAGGAAAAAATAACCTCAGCGGGCTACAGTACCAACGACACACAAAGGGAAACAGCAAAACAAGTTTATCTTGACCGATAATATATTTACCTTGTGGCCTTTCACACGCAAAACGAAAATACAGCTCAACTCTGGATAATTTCAGCCTTAGTAGCCAACAACTGGTCCCAAGTTACTTTCTTTATCCTAGCAAAAGTTCTGACGTCCATCTCTGAGAGATTTTGGCCCAATTTTGACCAAATAAACATTCCTCCATGACTGACCACCATTTGAGCGAACTTGGCGATCGTTTAGACCTGTCCAAAGTCGTGAAAAAGACGGATTGCCAAGAACTACTCGAGGTCCATCAAAATGTTATTGACGTTAAATCGATTGCATTTCTCATGATCTTTTTGGCTCCCGAAGTTTCTTTTGTTATTTTACTCATGCGATGGCATAAAAATTCTGTTCTTACAGCATCCACAACAAGTGAGACAATCTCAGATAGTGCAGAGTGTTATGGAGGACTGTCAGTATGTTTTGAGTCATCTGCTGCCTGTGTGTAACTTGTTAGTTCAAGGCCCAAAAATAACTTACAATATGATTGTTGTTTGTCAAGACAGTTTTAAACTTTACTGTGGTGTTTTAAGTTGAATTTCGTTCATTCTAAGTTCATTAATACATTGAACTAGCAAACGTGATACTTTGAGTTTTTCAACGCCAACATTTGTAACTTGATACTTTTGTTTTTCTTGCGAAGTCTGTAACATGATACCCTTGTTTTCTCAAAAACATACAAAGGAAGATATGTTCGCTTTTTTTCCTGAGAAAAATGAAATAATGAAAGAGGAATGATTTTGTGTCAATCAAGAGGCAAATTTTCATATCATTGATAAACAATTTACTAATTTAATTATCAAATAGTCACGTCGTGTCTCGGAATAGCAGGTTCTTATTAGGTTGCCACCAATGGTGTCAACAGTAAACCAGTTCAAAATACACAATGATATCGATTAATAAAACCAAGAAGCATTTCAACTTGACCGATATTATATCCTACATTGGTGAATGAGTCCCCTCAAAGACTGACTAAATTTATTTGCGATTTCCGTAAGTGCCACAGTGTCTACAGCAGTATTTGAGAAGTTTCTTTTGTCACGACATTACTAATTTTATTGCCACTAACTTGCAAATGTTTTGGGTGAACACATTTGTGAACTTCTAGTTCTTTTTTATAAGGGAGAAAATAAACAAGTGGCTGAGGAGATCCATTCGTTTCCCTGTTTAAAGCTTAGCAAACACCAAATAGTTTGAAAACAGCACACAGCATATTTGAACCGAGCTAGTGATGATTCCAAAAGATAAGCTGTCACAAAAGCATTCTTTGCACTAAAAGGGGGGACTGATATTACCTGAAATATTACTGCTTTCGCCCGTTAAGACGAGAGTGTGGTATCGCACGCATAAATCTGAACTCGAGAACGGATTGTATCATGCTGACAGTGCTAGAGCGCATGGGTCTTGCATACTGTGTTCAACCACAAGGAAAAGCACAAACGTTTGTGTATATTGTTTGAAATGTATCGTTTACCTATACCTAACATATAGTTAACACTAACGCTAATCAATCTGCGCATGCGCTTCGTGTAAATTGCTTTTATTCTTAAGAGAATGGTACCACTAGGATAACAAGAGAATATTGGAACCATATATAATTTTGTGATGTTATCCAAGAAGAAATGTAAGGGTAGTATGTTTTACAGAGCAATCAAAGATACCTTCCCCACCCCCTCAAAACAAAGCTAATTAATTAATTGGAATTAATTAATTAAACAAACATTTAAGTTTACATCTTATCGTCATAGTGAGTTAGCAGTGTCAACCCCCAAACCATCCCAATAGTGCACTCTGCACTAAAAAGGAAGCCATTCAAGTGCATGTAATTGATGTATGAATGGTGTAGTTATCCAATTACAAATTATATCCAATTGCTGATGCAGTTGTAATAAAATGTGTAGTTTCAGAATTTATCCATACCTCCCATACAGAGATGATTTTTTAAGACCCTCCCACCCTTCTCGACTTCATATATTTTTTGAAAACTTTTTGGTTGTACAGAACCCACCCCTCACCCCAAGGAAATTCTAATCCCTTTTGAGGGGGAAGAATGGATATTTCTGGAACTGCACAATAATGGTAATAACCATTTATGATGAATCTGAGGGCCTTATTATCAATCATTACAATAATTTATTGTCACTTCATTAACTTCACTTCTGTCGTAATTCTAGTTGTTCTTTTTTAATTTACAGCTTATTGGTGTTGCATTTTCGTGTTGTTTGGCAAGCAGTCTCCAACATTCAAGTAAATATGAACTTGTTTAGAGGAAGCACAATTGACAATGATGGTTAACAGGTTACCTTCAAATTTTTATGCTGACTGGCAAAATTATGGACTACACTGCACAACTTCTACTTTGTGGTTTACCACATGCCATTGTTGGATCATTGGAACTTCCTGTCATGTAACTGAAAGAAATGTCAATTACATTTTTTGACATTTAATAATGAACTAGAAATTTCCTCTTAAACTGTATTTGTTTATTGATATGTCAGCATGCCTGTTTCACTTGTGACACTATAATAATTATTTTTCTTTCAGTAAACCACACTTAAAGCTCTAAACTAGCAAAAGGCATTAATTGGTCTGAAAAGGGAAGTGCTTATAACAGAAATTGAGTTGCATTATAGATTTAAGACACTAGAGATCATTCCAGTTATGTACAGGACTCAAACAGTTGTGAGAATAAAAAATCAGGTTTGACTGGGATCCCATTGATTTATCAAGTGTCATGGGTATTTAATGGAATTTCATTGTTATCTGTAAAGGATGTCTTCTAAACAGAAACAGAAGCAAATTCATTGTGCAGGGCTCGAAATTGCGACCAATACGGTCGCCAATGCGACTAACTTTTTCTCCTTGGCGACCTGAATTTTGCATGATTTAGAAGTACACTGTGTCTATTTCTTAAGTTTAGCAATTTTCTGCAAAGTGGCGACTTAAAATTTGCCTCTGGCGACTATATTTTGCCAGTTAGTCGCCAAAAGGCGACGTAACAATTTTTTTAATTTCGAGTCCTGTTGTACAGTTTCAAACTATTGAACTACAGAAACACAAAGGTGCAAAGGTGCAAAGGTACATGCCACATTTGAGTCGTGTTAATTCAGGCTGCAAAATCTCATTGATATTGATTTGATTACAATGCACTTGAGCAGTTTTCATTTGAGTGTTGAAAAGTAATCGGTGTAATTTACACTTACTACGCCAAACGATTGTGCCACTTTTTCATCCAATCAGGAGTAAAACCAAAACCAATCAGGATTCACTTGCACGCATTTTCCTGGCGCTTTGCTTCAGCTGACATGTAATTACTTGGAGTTTTGATTGTTCACAGGATTATCTGCATCCTTTGTGATTGGCTAGAGATTGACTGGTTTTGGTTTTACAACACTCAATTGAAAATTGCTCTATACCATTAACCCCATGTGTTCCACTGGTACTTTGAAATTTTTATAAACATTGCACTGATACAAGTTATTTCTGCAAGTGTGTATGGTATTTACATTAAAACACAACGGGACTGTAATTTATCATTTTACACTGGGCCTTAATTAATAATACAACTATTATCCTACTTGATGGCACTTAATGAATTAAGAGCAAGTGGCCATGCACCAAATTAAAGGCCTTCGTGCAAGAATGGCGTATATTTTTTGCAGGATCAAGCTAATTTTTGACAGACTGACTTGTTTTGACATAAAAAGCATCGTTCCGTAATTGTTTTGGTCGATTTGCGCTTTGTTCTCTAGAAATAACGTATGCAAAAAAACTCAGTTTTGCATGAAGTGGTATCTTTATGAGCAAATCTCTCGAAGGCCGATTTCTGTTCGACGTTAACTTAAACGATAACTTTTAGCAGCTTCAACAGCACATTTATTTTTAAGCATGTTTTGGTTTGTGAAATAAGTAGAGATACAGACCCAAAATAACCGACTGACCTTGTATCAAACTGATGTCAAGACAAAACAAATTCTCATCAGCTCCATTCAGCGCCTGAATCGCTTGCGCTAACAAAGCAGCTGCGTGAGTAACTGATTAGCATAATTATACGAATAATTAAACTAAGCGAAACAAAAGGTTTCTTTTGTCTTTCGTTGAACAATACGAAACAATACAATACGTTATTTCTGGAGAACAAAGCGCAAATTGACCAAGACAATATTATGGAACGATGCATTTCATGTCAAAACAAACGGTCTGTCAAAAATTAGCACAATCCTGCAAAAAAATAAAATCAGCCAAAAATGGATATACTCCCTTTATGGACGAAGGCCTTCAATTAGAAGCTTGGAGACACAAAATGTTTGATATTTTTCACTTTTTCAATCTGACATGGTCAGGTTTTGGAATTGTAAATCTGCTTTCGTGATTATTTATTAATGCCATCTCCAGTGAGAAAAGAGACCTGATTTCATTGTCTTTCCTGATAACTTACCCCCACCCCTTTGGAAGGACAGCTTAGTTTTGACTGTTTCTTGACCCGTGTGTGCAGCCACCATAATTGCAAGGGGGATTTATGTGGCAAATTATTGAATACAGGATATTTGGGGGTGAATACATGAGATATGGGATACAAGATATAACGACCAGACAAAACGGGATATCAAGGAGGAAAATAAAATTATGACTTGTTTCCAAATGGCTGGTCTTGACTCACTCATCAACAGCATTCGACAGGACACTTTTTAGATCCAAAATACAATCTACTGTACGCCCGGCACTTGTTTTAAATGGATTTCGTAGGTTAATTGAATACTAGAGCATTCCTAAGGGTGTCTACTTAGATATATATAGGTTTGACAGTATTTAAATTTTAAACCACAGAAGGTTTTTTAGAGCAAAGTCACCCTAACATTCAGCGTAAGAAAAAGGGGTCTGGAAAGATTTGGTAGTCATGGTCAAATGAGGTCATTGACAAGTGTAAATCACTTACCAGGGCCATAGCCAGAAAAAACTTATGACGGAGACAATTTCCATGAAAAACTTATGACTGAGGCAATCAGTCCATGGTTGAGTTCTCTTCGTAGGTATAAAGAGTGTTTATGATGACTATAAACAACAAAAGCAAAGTCGAAGTCAAATGCATTCACAGTACATCCAAGCATGCTTACTCCCTGGATTTTTTAATGTACATCATGAGGTTCAATAATGTTACACTAGACATGAGCTACAATTTTCTTTTGCAAACTTTTTTTGGGCAAAAATGTGTCAAAAACCATATAAAATGTTAAAAAGAGTGATTGATTAAGAAGAAAGCCAGTGAAGAGCAGGTAAGTGACATGTGAACGGTGAAGGTATCCATTCACCTCTAATTGCACATTGCACACCCATGTGATCACGTGCCAGTTGCATGACAAATAGTATAGGTGTGTGGAGAACCAATCACAATTGAGCATTTTATTATAAATATAATTTTAGAATGTCACTTACGATCACATACATTCAATTCACCAACAAGCATTTGGTATCTTTATTCCATCTTTACTTTAAGTCACTCCCTATAGATGACTCTGACTATTTAGGTGTGTCTCAAAATCATCGAGGTAAAATCATGAATATTGGTTAGTAATTCAAGTTCTTTATGGGTCGCACAAAACTTTCAGGTCACAGATTCATGATACAACTTTTTTCTTGTTCAGTTTGAAATTAATTTGCATGTGTGAGTTTTTAAGCAACCTGAAATTGTACTCACCGAAGCGGCTCGTGCAATTTCCACTTTTTGAAAAGCTCACTCGTGCAAGTAAGTTAATTTCAAATTGAACTCAAAACAGTACGATTACCTGTACAAAATAAATAAAATCAGCTCATCATGCAGCATCACAAGACGACCCTCTTCAAAGCTAGCATGTCATGCCAATGACATCTTTCTCTGGTTAATGCAATTTTGTACAAATCAGAGTTTTAAGAATTTTATTTTAAATCTTATCTGCATTCCGGATGCTTATTCAGATGTCTGGAAGTGCTATTTATTGCAATAGTTAACAACTATTCACTGAAGTGGAGGTGGCTAGCCGTGAATATCCAACGCTAGCCACCGACACAGAGGTGAATAGTTGTTTTAGTACGTACTAAAACAGTGAGCAAGTGAGATAATATACTCCACAAAAAGTTAATTTGGACAATTTCTTCACTTGTCACGGATGCAAACCGGGACACCATTTTTTCCCCAAGTTGCTCTGAAGTAAATAGCACAGGATATTCGCAGTTTGACGAACCAATCAGAGTGGGCGTTCAACGCTATCCACTGTATAAGTATATACTAAATATGCATATCCTACAAGATGTCACCACAAAAAGTCCCCAGTTAATACAGATAACATTAATATGACCAAATTTTCATGACCCATTGGTGACCATGTGGTCCACTGCCATACTTCTAAAGTAGGGAAAACTATTTTATGGCGAATATATGTAAGAACCCTACTGTATTCACAAACTCAGTGAAATTCAAAAACTCAATCAATGAGGTGTTATTTTTCCCTTTAACTAAAATCTGGACCTGAGTTGTTCACAAATACAGAGCAAACTAAAAAGTAAACCAAATTGAAAGCAAAGTTCAAGTCAAGAATTGAAACTGACAGACGGTGTACCAGATAAACTTTTGATAGTTTCCATACAAACATACTTTATTTGATAAGTTGTTACAAATCCTGTTTGTTGGAGAACATTGGAAAATTAACAGGCTAATTAGGCTTTAGAACAGGCAGAAAAAAGCTTTCGGAATTTTTCATAACTGTGAACTTAGATCTGACATGTTAGTGTCCTTTTTGAATATATCATTACTAGAGCATCAACTGAAAAGAATTAGAGAAGATTTGCTGAAATGCCACCGGCTGAAAACTGTCAAGAACCATAAGGAGAGTGGGTGACTGCACAGTCTACATATACAACTTTTTAACTCAAACGGATTTTGCCTTTTCTTCATACCATTGTGAAAGGTGCTGTGTTTGTTCACAGGCTTTCTCCTGTAGTGAAGCATGAAGCACCATTTGGAAACATGTGAGGCAAAGTGAAAGGTCAGAAGACCAGTTGGCATCACTTAAAGGTTTAAGTGTCTCCTTTCTTTGCATAGTTATCTAAAGCATTCAAACAGAAGATACCACAGTTCATCTGTTTTAAGATTCAAAGCCAAAGATTCAATGCCCAAGTCATCTGTGTATATAACAACCAACTGATTTACATTTAACATGACTCTGATGTTTGACTTGAACTCAGGCTTGGATGTGACTCACCTCAACACAGAACTGTTTATAGGTGGTTTGTCTGTCAATAATGGTAAACTGCCAGTTAATGAGTGGTTATATCCACGAAAGGCTGCTACATGATGGGACAATATCTGTGAATCAGCCACTAAACTCATCAACTCATCAGAGCTACACAAAGTTAATTCAATTAGCATTAATTTAGGGTTGTGCTCACAGTCACACACAAAGCCTCATTTAATGTTCAGGACCAATTGACATCTAGCGGTACTTGAGGACTGACATTTGTTGTAAATATTATAAGTGATTGCCATTCTATGCAGTGAATATCCCATACCTCACAAAATTTGTAATTATTGTAATACAAAGAGTAGACATCAAACAAAAAAGATGACTACAAACAAAAGTTACTGCTTCTTTGGTGTGACTTTATTTTATATTACTAAGGTTTTAAGACTGGATTACCATCTTTACGAACTCTGTGGAAAAAACTTGTTACACTTTAACTAAGCTTATTAACTAACATTCCATTCAATATATTTGTCTAGCTTGAACCGTTTTTCTAGAAATGTGATCTACCTGCGTGAAAAATTATGTTGACGACTAAAACTAACCACACGAAAAGCGAGTATTTTAAGTATTCTTTGGCAAGCAATCCAGAAATATAAAATATGTAAAAACTGTGAATTAAAAGAAAATAACAGACGAAGTCTAATAAAAAGTTTAAAATAATAACAATGGTCTTGTCCTTCATAAAAATTCTTCTGCTATGAAGCAAATATATTTAACTTCTGTTTCTTCAAAAATCCACAGACTCCTTCCGACACCGTGTCAATAAGCTAAAATGAACTTGGACGGTTATCTTGTTCGTATCACCGGAACACAACTAACTTCGAGGGTTATAGGATAACACAGCATCCCCCTTTACTTGAGGAACCTTTCTGTGTCGTTTTCATTCGTCTTACAATCTCGGTAAACACTTCGTCGACATTGCTGTTGTTTTTCGCAGAGGTTTCAAAATGCGGACAGCCCATTCTTCTGCTAAAACTTTGGGCTTCGCTGCAAGACACTTCTCGTTCGTCAAACATGTTCAATTTTATTCCAACAGTATCAAGGGAACGCTGTCCCGAGTTTTTACACGCAGTATTGATCTCTCAACGGTTTTTAAATCTGTTACAAGTTTGTCGGTTTAAAAGAGAGTAAATTAGAAGGAATCCTTAGACCATTTTGATGTACAAATTCTCATGGACAAGCAAACTGTCAGTGCCAGCGGTGTCCAAATTCCAAGAATGGAGGGATGTTATCCAACGCCGATTCCTGTCCGATAGAAGTCTTCGATCGGTTGGATATTTTTCCACAAATTGTTCAGTGGACAAATTTAACTGTCAAGGCACTTTTGCCAACTCACCTGAACCTAGAAACGACGACTTATACTCCTTCAAGTCATTCGACGAATTACAACGATATATGAGCTCTCTGGGTTGAGGAGGCAACAGTAATATATAACGACCAAAAGACAATGAAAAAAAGAGGACTCAAATGCAAAACAGGTGTCGTCAAAGAGCCTCGGCAAAACCACGGCTTTACGACATTATCAAATACTAGTGAATTGTCTCACTTCACACTTACATTGTGACGAACTTCCTTCACTTTCCATTGTTTGCCTCGCAGAGCTTCAAAATTGGCCGTCGACGCTCCACGATGGTTCTGGGAACGCGGCGATGCCGACTTGACTGCGCGTGGAAGTAACAACGGTTGCTATGGTTTCCTCAGGCTAATTAACACAAAGCTTTCATTCACTCCCATTCTTTTTTGCAGCGACAATTTAGATAAAAGCAAAAAAAAAACCCTCTCAATTCCCCCCTTCTCCGATCGCCAGGGAGATAAAAGTAAGGGCTTACAAGAGAAAACTGTCTCCTGGTGCTTGTGGGACGGACGTGCCGGACTGGCGGGTAAACGGCTCCTTGGAGTGGTCAAAAGTAAAAGTTTGAGGAAAGGTGGGGGTGGGGGGGGGGGGGCGGGGCGGTGGGCGGGAGCAGGCTTTAGAGGAGCCCTTGGCAAGGGTACGGGTCAGCTGAGTCATTCAATTTTCAGCTACCCATGTGGGGGTAAGGCCATTCTGATTTGTAATATGGGACATTGACACATATTTGACCGCCCCCCCCCCCCCCCAACTGCGACAACAGACAGAAAACCTCTCAAGCTCCAAAACGGACCGAAAAACCTTTCGAGCCGTAGTTGAAAAAGAGTAACATGTAGCTCATGTAGTGTGAAATCTCCGACAAAAGCTAAGGAAGTCTTAACACCCCCAAATAATGCAACATCTGTCAAGTGAAACCCCCACCCCACCCCCACCCGCGGGAAAAGTATGGTCGGCATTGATGGGGGCTACTACGTGTTTTTTTGTGCCACCTTTTTGTGTCCAAGGGGCGTGGGGATTGTTGTTTTTTGGTTGCAGCAGTTTTGCCCGTGTGAGTGGGGGATTAGTAAGGTTTTTGACATGCGTGAGACGCGCGAGGACCTGAGGGTGAGTGAGTCGTATACCATGTGCTTTCTCATCCCCAAAGGCGGTTTTGCACGTATGGGACGACGTTAAGGTATTGTGTCGATTTATATTTTTTCCAATTAAACTGAGAGCTCAAGAGTTATTTATTATAGTTTTAAAATCGATTAAGATGAAGTAAATATTCTAAAGATTGTTAGTATAAATTTATCATAGTCTATTGTGAATCCGTGAATTTGATTGGCTATATTACCGTCGACTATCTGCTGATAGTCAACAGTTACGCATCAGTGCACATCGCGCGTCACGTTTGAACCTGATGTAACGTAATAAAACAGTTCTTTAATTCGCGATACTTGACTTTTTTGTCTTTTCATGCGATGAGACTACGGTAAATTTATACTAAAACAATTAGACTACGAGCCCGAGTTTTCTACGAGCGATAGTCAACGAGGCTGCGCCTCGTTGACTATCTGCCTGTAGAAAACTCGGGCTCGTAGTCTAATTGTT
>JAHPZR010047071.1:2500-15871 GCA_019787425.1 Platygyra sinensis | reverse complement strand
CAGGGCTATTATTTATTTTTATTTATTTATTTATTTTATTTATTTATTTATTTTATTTATTTATTTATTTTATTTATTTATTTATTTATTTTATCAAATTTGACTGCCTAGTGTTTTGAAATGTTATTTATAAGAACACTTAAGTCCAAGCCTCAATGTGCAATCGGATTCCATTCGTGCTAAAGTATTTTTATAGCCAATTTTCGCACGTGCTTATTATGTTAATTCTTAGCGTCAATCGTTTTAAATACTGTAATTTTAACATCATAGAACAATTTTTTACCTTGATAATGGAGTGATGTCTACTCCGAAACGTCGGTTTAACTTGTTATCTCTAACTTTTATAGTTTTAATGATTTATTTATTTATTTATTTTATTTATTTATTTATTTTATTTATTTATTTATCTTATTTATTTATTTATTTTATTTATTTTATTTATTTTATATTATTTATTTATTATTTTATTTATTTATTTATTTATTTTATTTATTTTAGTTTGATTTTATTTATTTATTTATTTATTTTATTTATTTATTTATTTATTTTATTTATTTATTTATTTATTTATTTATTTTATTTATTTATTTATTTATTTAATTTAATTTATTTATTTATTTTATTTATTTATTTTATTTATTTATTTATTTTTTATTTATTTATTTATTTTATTTATTTATTTTTGACGAGGGAGAGAGGTGGACAATTTTCAAAAGCTGCTCAAAAAAGTTTAATGATGATAATAGTAATAACTTTTTTCCAGACTTTGTTTTATTGCATGTCCCGTAAAACCCAAAGTCGTAGGCCACTTTTTTGTCCAAAAGCTGACTCGAAATTTTGATTTTTGCGCTTGCTGAGAAAAAAATGTCCTAAGAGTTGCGTATATGACATCCTTCCTGGGTTTATTAACTTTATTTGAAGATAAGTTTTTTCCTAATATAAGCCCCTTCCACACGTCCACACGTGATTTTTTGAATCCGCCAACTTTTTCTTTCTCGGATACGTACGTCTTCCGCCACACCCCTCCGGATATTTTGAATCCGCTCTCCCATAGAGGAAAAAATAATCTGCCAACCAATCCGATAACGTGTGGAACGGCGAATCCAGATAATTTTGATTCCGATGACGTAGCAAACTCGTGCCCTAAGTTACCAAAGAATAAACCAACATGGCGGCCCGGGGTACTCCCTTATTTGGGCTATACGGGAACGTACAACAGGACAGGGTATGGCCAGAGTTTTGGCCTCGCTGGTAAGCCAATTTGACTTGCCTCTGTCCTAAACAGGATTAGAAGCTGTCCTTAGCAGCGTATGGTATTACGAGCCTAGAGACTTTAACCCAGACTGCACATGGCGGCCCAACGTGTAGGCCTAGTATCTCTAGATTGAACCCTGATAACCATGGGCTGCTTGTTGACAAGCGAATTCGATCTTAATATGCTACGTGTGAACAGATAAACTGTTTTGCTAGAATCCGCGGGAAAGAAAAAGTCGTGAATTCAAAAATTATCCCAGAGGCGTGTCAGTGGACGGGGTCTAAATAATTATAATCAGACAGCCTTTTTAGCGGTCTCAACTCATTCTCATTGCCGTTTCTACCTTTCGTTCGAATATTGACCTTGTCGTTTGCGTTTGCAAAAAGCTAAATATGACTATTTTGCAGTCTAAGCTTTACACGATCATCGACGTCGGCAAGTTGGGCATACTGACACAAGATTGTTTTCCAATCTATCCAGTTTTATAAAGTAATCTGCTTCATGGTACTGTAGGTGTCCACGTTTAATTTCTGGATTATCTCAAGTAGCCCGCTTCGAACACTTTCGTTAATAACACACGGCCAAGCTGCCGCCATCTTGTGCCTGTCGTATTCAGCGGTGCTCTTGCGGGCTCAGGTATGAGCGGTCAATCAATATTGGATCGATATTCAATAATTGAATGGCAACAAGAATTTTAAAAAAAAAATTAAAACCGCGCTTTTTTAACTCTTGCGCTAACAAAAACATTACGTAATATTTAGCAACAACAGTGTTTGCAAGAAAAACAATTACCCGGAAACAATTTAAAAGATGTTTAGAACTTGTTGCCATATCTCCAACCGCCCTTGGATACCTTGTGATGCGTACACAAAGTAAATACTGATTATAGGGCCTAAGCACTGAAAATACTGATTAGGGTTAGGGTTAATGCAAGGGGTTAATGGTTAGTAGACTGCAAAACAGTCGTTTTCGGACGTTTTCGGAAGGCGCGAAGCGCCGTTAGCGTGATCCTCGCGCCAGACCTTTCGTTCGAATATGGACCGTCGCAAAAAATACGACTGTTTTGCAGTCTAAATGGTTAGCTTCTTTATAGCGTTCGGGTTTTCGATATGGTACTTAAATTAAACCTTCTGCCGGTAGCGTTTCTTCGGTGGTCTAGTGGTTAGGGTGAAAGACTGCCGTGCTAGCGCCCCGGGTACAAATCCACCTAGTCACTACAAAATTTTTTTTCCTTTAAAATTGAAGAGACTTCCACTTTGACAACATTTGTTGAGCAGAAACTAAGTCTCTGTGTCAAGAAACTTAGAAATTTCATGCAAGTGTACGTGAATAGGGAGAGGGCGGTTTGAGATATGGAAACATTCTTTGCATGAGACGGGTCTAGCGTTACTTGTAATCGGAGAATTTTGTTTATGTCTAAGGATAAAATACCTTGACCTTGTAAACGACTATCAATTTACATATGTTAAAAGGGTTTTCACGACTAAGACTAAGTTTTAACTTTTTTTCCCCAGAAAATTCCATCATTGCTTCTAGCGAAGTAAACACGATCTTACATTTATCACCGTCAGCGTGTTCCATCATGGCCAGACGTAATACCTTTATAGCGCATTGAATAACCCCTTCGAAAGTGAACAGAAACAAAAATTCCAGATTACTAAATCTTCTGTTTCGCACGCAAAACGAAAATACAGCTTAACTCTGGATAATTTCAGCCTTAGTAGCCAGCAACTGGTCCAAAGTTACATTCTTTATCCTTGCAAATGTCCTGATGTGCATCTCCAACGGAGTTTGGCCCAATTTTGACTAAATAAACATTTCTCACTGACGGCCATGTTCTGTCCGAGAAGTTAATTTGCTAACTTGACAAAATGCTCCTGAGGGGGGATATGACGAAAAGAGCTGAGAAATGGCCTGTAATTGGCTGATGATGACATCATCCGGTGACAACAATTGGCCGAGTGAGTCGGAGTTTGGGTCTACCTACCGACAAAACTAAAAAAAACAAGAATTTTTAAAAAAATTAAAACCGCGCTTTTTAACTCTTGCGCTCACAAAAACATTACGTAATATTTAGCAACAACGTTTGGCGAGAAAACATTACCCGGAAACAATTTAGAAGATGGTTAGGACTTGTTTCCATATCTCAAACCGCCCTTGGATACCTTGTGATGCGTACACAAAGTAAATACTGATTATAGGCCTAAGCACTGAATATACTGATTAGGGTTAGGGTTAATGCAAGGGGTTAATGGTTAGCTTCTTTATAACGTTCGGGCCTCCGATATGGTACCACGCTTTAAAACTCACGGTTACTCACACTGTCCGACTGCGCGTTTGTTATCTTTTTAATCTTTACGCAAACGTTCAGCTTGTGAAACGTGATATAGTTACCGCCGTCATCTACTGTTACATAACCGACTTTAATTACGCGAAACGTGACTCTCGCCTTTCAGCAAATGAAGGTGTTATGTTACAAAGGGTTTGTCCTTTGCTTTACTTTTAAGTACATATGTACATACAAACATATAAATAAATAGCTGCTGGAAGACCTAGCAACAGGAATGAACTTCCCTGGTGATAAAGGCCACCAGAAACAATATATGTAAAACAAGAACATGAATAAAATACACATAATGATAGGCTGTATTATAAAACGAGTATAGTAAAATATTATGTGGTACAAAAATAATGCTGACTGAAATTAAATAACAATTACATTAAATCTCTACTATCAATAGCAAAACAGTAGAGTCTTAGGTCTTTTTTGAATATTGATTTGTGATTCCCTCTTCCTAATAGATATATAACAATTATTCCATGAGCCCGCGTTGGATATGAAGTAATAAAATAACCAACGAGCGCGTAGCGCGAGTTGGTTATAATCACTTCATATCCAACAAGGTCGAATGGAATAATTGCTTTAGTAAATTCTCAAACCGGGTTTTGCCGCCGATTTTTATTTCCACAATTTTACAAAGCGAAAAATTTTAAACTTGTCGCACTATTTTCCATATGACGTAAAACTCCGACGGAGCTGAGAATTTACTAGAGTAAATTATTCCAAAGACGAGCAACTCTAGGAAAAAAAGACGACCTAAATAATTCTGTTCTTGCATAGTTAGTTTTAAAAGTTAGGTTCAGTGTTCCTCAAAATATCGGGTTCATGCTCAGAATATAAAACTGCAGATAATTAGAGATATCGAGGCCATAATAACTATGCAGGCATTTGAATGAAAAAAATGAAGGGTAAATAGATTCGTCTAGAAGATAGCTACATTAGACCAGTGTCAATTCAGCCCTGCTGGCCAAAGTCTGATTCAGCCCTTCCTGGAGCCATTTGAGCGTAATCTGGGCCAAAAAAGCTTCATCAACAAAAGGCTATTCCAGCCCACGGTAGGGCCCATTTCAGCCCAGCGACGAAAAACAGCCCTAGCTAATTGGACTGTATTGGCCTGATTTAAGGGAGCCAAATTAGACTCAAAATAGGACCGTATTTTACTCACCCAAACGGCCCTATTTATTAGGGCTAAAACAGATCTTTCTGATTTACAGTGACGAATTCTTGCCTAAGCGGTAATTTTGCAGCCTTAGCAACAGCTCGGAACTCGAACTGGTCTGGGTGAAACATGGGTAACTGGAAAGAACGACAACGTTTTTAACTGTAATGACTTGACTGCCGAGGGATGGATGGCTGTCGCATGAGATATCTGGTATAGCTGGTCTGATCGGCTTGACTGCACTTTAAGGAGCTCGTGTCTAGCGTAACTGACTGTGAACTGAGGTCGCCGTGGTTGCCAGCTTTCCATACGTCTGCTTACAGGTGGCCCAAACTGGCATGACAGGTTGGTCTGGCTGGAGGCCGGGTTGGATGCTGAATGTGCTTCTTCCTTTCTAGACTTTGCTCGGCGATTCTGAAACCAATACTGAAAAGCAATTCAAAAAGAAAACTGAGTTGTCAGCCTCTACCATTTTACCCTTAAGAATCGTAAAACTGATTAAAATTAAACGAATAACGACTCCCAGCGCGTCAAGGTCTCAACAGGTCTTACTAGTAACGCGTTTTTTATTTAGTCCGCTTTTTTGTCCGTCACTTCTAACGGTTTGGTTGTCATAAAATTATTATCTCGTGGGAATATTGAAATGTTTGTTTCCCTTTGTTCACCGGCATTTGTCTTCCTGAATGGCATGAATATATGAACAGCAGCACGACCTCCCTTTGTATGCGAACATAATTGTTTGTTATGTTGCCGAGACTTCATGCCCGAAATTCTATTTTAGTGTCATTTTCGTTCTTGAGGACAGTGAGATATTATTTTCTCCGCCCCCTCTAACAAACTTGAGTTGACAAATGTTCCTAAAATTGTCAACTTTCCACACTTGCACCTTTGCAAGGTTAGCTATTTATTTATTAATGTTTTTTCCCCTAAAGTGAATAAAAAGATCTCACCTTTAAGCTTCTGGCCGTTATCCCGAGTCTCTGTACCAGGCTCTCCTCATCTTCACTTGTCAAATATGGCTGCTGCTTATACGCTCGCTCCAGCTCCCACACCTCGATCGGCGAAAAGGTCGTGCGCTTTCGCTTCTTGCTCGCTGGCTGCTCGGCAAGAGGCGATGCTTGATCGGGTTCGCTGTTACAACTGCTGGAGGAGCTTGTGTTGTCAGAACAAGGAGATGATTGTGGGCTGGTATCACTATAGGGGTGGTGAGGACTTGGAATTTGTACGAGGAGTTGAGAGGACTGTGTGTTTCTCTCTGAAAATGAAATCAAACAAGTTTAAAACAATAATATACAAAACATAATATACAAGTCAGTGACAAAAAAAACAACATTTTTTCAACTAAGTTTAAACAATATGTACAGCGAATAAAGTGGTTTGTGTTAGCACTCTGGTTGATATTCCATGCTTGGATCTCGGCAATACTAAAGATGTTTACCAGGCACGATATGATTTAGTAACCTCAGCTAACAACTGCTTCCAAGTAAATTGCTCTGACAAGTTATAATCTAACAGTAACACCGGAATATAATAGCATCTCACAATATTGTAAACTTCGTGTCTGCTTTTGCCGTTTTAGGTCTGTGGCTTTCTTTGAAACCATCCAATATAAGATTAATCGTGGAAAAAAGAAAATTAAGGTTAAAGTACTGGCTGAAAACGCAAACTTTAAAGATGGAAAACGATTCCTCCGACGAAGGCAACCAAGAACGTTCTCAGGGCCCGTTCTCAGTGTTTTGGTCATTTTACGCATGCAATGAACTAGGTAATGACCGAGTAACGAACGCCTACCGTACTACCGGCTAGCGACATTGCCGCTCACATGTCACGATCACAGTCACGCTCGCACGCTTACTTCTTTTGCGTTCTTTCCCACGGATTTTAGAGGAAAAGAGAGACTGCTCGCAGTCTAACATCCAAGAGGTGCTATGGATAAAAACTGACCTTTCTTTGGTAAATCTTGCTGTTTCCGATATTCTTCTAGGCCCAAGATCGCGCTGATGGAAAAGGACAGTGACTTGCCGGAGACTGGCATCGAGAGTGTAGGACTCGAAGTACACGAGCGTCTGCCAGGCAAAGGTTCCATAATAGAAACGACTGGAATGAAATCTCCTACACTCCATAATGCAAGTTCTGTGTTGGTACGTGCAGGAGAAGTGATCAGCTTCTGCTTCATGAACTGAATGACGGTTGCTTCACGACAAACCCTTTTAATACCTGGCCAGCAGATAAACAAAATTAAAGGCGGTCCGACAAAGTCGCTTTTTTTTGGCAACTTTTGCCGATAACCGGTTTATAAAAGAAGTATTGAAAAAAACGTGCGCCGCGGTGAACGGCTATAATTATTGACAATGAACTACATTCGGTAGTGTGATATAATGGGCGGCAATTTCGACTCGAGCGGTCAACTTGTGGACGATATTTTTTCAGTGCGTCTTTTAGAACCTGATGCTGCTGATACAACTTAAATAGTGAAACAAACTGTGAACATTTTTTTTTTGTTTTTGCAACACAGCGGCTTTACTGGAAAAAAAAGAGAGAGCAGCTCACATCAATGAAATTTCTGCTGCTTGTGCTTTTGAAGATATCCGTCAACCATCAAACAGGTAGCGACATTTTCAATTTAAGGTTTTTTATGCTGTTAGAAATTTGTTAAAGCGTTGTTTCATGTTTCCCGTTGTCTTCACCATTCTACTTTTCCCTTCTAACAAGGTTTGCTAAACCACTTTCTGGTTTCGATGTTTCTCAGAAGCGTTGAATAAAGCCAGATTAAAAATTAATTGACTAATCATATGTGAAAATATTCGAGTGGGTGAGGTTCAGCTCGATTGGGAGTGAACTGGGACTTATTAACTCGTTTAAAACCGAACTAAAACTCAACTCCACAGACTTTCTTTTATAAGGATTTATCGAGCTTTGACGCATGCCGCTGAAATAAATGATATTAGTAAATTCTCAGCTCCGACTATTGCATTTCTAGCTTTCTGATTGGCTAAAAAACTCCGACTATGAGCCAATAATCGGAGTTTTACGTCATATGGAAAATAGTGCGCCAAGTTTAAAATTTTTCGCTTTGTAAAATTTTGTAAATAAAAATCGACGGCAAAACCCGGTTTGAGAATTTACTAAAACAATTATTCCATTCGCCCTTGTTGGATATGAAGTGATAAAATAGCAACGAGCGCGTAGCGCGAGTTTTTTTAATCACTTCATATCCAACAAGGGCGAATGGAATAATTGTTTTAGTAAATTCTCAAACCGGGTTTTGCCGTCGATTTTTATTTACAAAATTTTACAAAGCGAAAAATTTTAAACTTGGCGCACTATTTTCCATATGACGTAAAACTCCGATTATTGGCTCATAGTCGGAGTTTTTTAGCCAATCAGAAAGCTAGAAATGCAATAGTCGGAGCTGAGAATTTACTAATATCATTTATTTCAGCGGGATGCGTCAAAGCTCGATAAATCCTTATAAAAGAAAGTCTGTGGAGTTGAGTTTTAGTTCGGTTTTAAACGAGTTAATAAGTCCCAGTTCACTCCCAATCGAGCTGAACCTCACCCACTCGAATATTTTCACATATGATTAGTCAATTAATTTTAATCTGGCTTTATTCAACGCTTCTGAGAAAACATCGAAACCAGAAAGTGGTTTAGCAAACCTTGTTAGAAGGGAAAAGTAGAATGGTGAAGACAACGGGAAACATGAAACAACGCTTTAACAAATTTCTAACAGCATAAAAAACCTTAAATTGAAAATGTCGCTACCTGTTTGATGGTTGACGGATATCTTCAAAAGCACAAGCAGCAGAAATTTCATTGATGTGAGCTGCTCTCTCTTTTTTTTCCAGTAAAGCCGCTGTGTTGCAAAAACAAAAAAAAAATGTTCACAGTTTGTTTCACTATTTAAGTTGTATCAGCAGCATCAGGTTCTAAAAGACGCACTGAAAAAATATCGTCCACAAGTTGACCGCTCGAGTCGAAATTGCCGCCCATTATATCACACTACCGAATGTAGTTCATTGTCAATAATTATAGCCGTTCACCGCGGCGCACGTTTTTTTCAATACTTCTTTTATAAACCGGTTATCGGCAAAAGTTGCCAAAAAAAGCGACTTTGTCGGACCGCCTTTAATTTTGTTTATCTGCTGGCCAGGTATTAAAAGGGTTTGTCGTGAAGCAACCGTCATTCAGTTCATGAAGCAGAAGCTGATCACTTCTCCTGCACGTACCAACACAGAACTTGCATTATGGAGTGTAGGAGATTTCATTCAGTCGTTTCTATTATGGAACCTTTGCCTGGCAGACGCTCGTGTACTTCGAGTCCTACACTCTCGATGCCAGTCTCCGGCAAGTCACTGTCCTTTTCCATCAGCGCGATCTTGGGCCTAGAAGAATATCGGAAACAGCAAGATTTACCAAAGAAAGGTCAGTTTTTATCCATAGCACCTCTTGGATGTTAGACTGCGAGCAGTCTCTCTTTTCCTCTAAAATCCGTGGGAAAGAACGCAAAAGAAGTAAGCGTGCGAGCGTGACTGTGATCGTGACATGTGAGCGGCAATGTCGCTAGCCGGTAGTACGGTAGGCGTTCGTTACTCGGTCATTACCTAGTTCATTGCATGCGTAAAATGACCAAAACACTGAGAACGGGCCCTGAGAACGTTCTTGGTTGCCTTCGTCGGAGGAAATCGTTTTCCATCTTTAAAGTTTGCGTTTTCAGCCAGTACTTTAACCTTTAATTTTCTTTTTTCCACGATTAATCTTATATTGGATGGTTTCAAAGAAAGCCACAGACCTAAAACGGCAAAAGCAGACACGAAGTTTACAATATTGTGAGATGCTATTATATTCCGGTGTTACTGTTAGATTATAACTTGTCAGAGCAATTTACTTGGAAGCAGTTGTTAGCTGAGGTTACTAAATCATATCGTGCCTGGTAAACATCTTTAGTATTGCCGAGATCCAAGCATGGAATATCAACCAGAGTGCTAACACAAACCACTTTATTCGCTGTACATATTGTTTAAACTTAGTTGAAAAAATGTTGTTTTTTTTGTCACTGACTTGTATATTATGTTTTGTATATTATTGTTTTAAACTTGTTTGATTTCATTTTCAGAGAGAAACACACAGTCCTCTCAACTCCTCGTACAAATTCCAAGTCCTCACCACCCCTATAGTGATACCAGCCCACAATCATCTCCTTGTTCTGACAACACAAGCTCCTCCAGCAGTTGTAACAGCGAACCCGATCAAGCATCGCCTCTTGCCGAGCAGCCAGCGAGCAAGAAGCGAAAGCGCACGACCTTTTCGCCGATCGAGGTGTGGGAGCTGGAGCGAGCGTATAAGCAGCAGCCATATTTGACAAGTGAAGATGAGGAGAGCCTGGTACAGAGACTCGGGATAACGGCCAGAAGCTTAAAGGTGAGATCTTTTTATTCACTTTAGGGGAAAAAACATTAATAAATAAATAGCTAACCTTGCAAAGGTGCAAGTGTGGAAAGTTGACAATTTTAGGAACATTTGTCAACTCAAGTTTGTTAGAGGGGGCGGAGAAAATAATATCTCACTGTCCTCAAGAACGAAAATGACACTAAAATAGAATTTCGGGCATGAAGTCTCGGCAACATAACAAACAATTATGTTCGCATACAAAGGGAGGTCGTGCTGCTGTTCATATATTCATGCCATTCAGGAAGACAAATGCCGGTGAACAAAGGGAAACAAACATTTCAATATTCCCACGAGATAATAATTTTATGACAACCAAACCGTTAGAAGTGACGGACAAAAAAGCGGACTAAATAAAAAACGCGTTACTAGTAAGACCTGTTGAGACCTTGACGCGCTGGGAGTCGTTATTCGTTTAATTTTAATCAGTTTTACGATTCTTAAGGGTAAAATGGTAGAGGCTGACAACTCAGTTTTCTTTTTGAATTGCTTTTCAGTATTGGTTTCAGAATCGCCGAGCAAAGTCTAGAAAGGAAGAAGCACATTCAGCATCCAACCCGGCCTCCAGCCAGACCAACCTGTCATGCCAGTTTGGGCCACCTGTAAGCAGACGTATGGAAAGCTGGCAACCACGGCGACCTCAGTTCACAGTCAGTTACGCTAGACACGAGCTCCTTAAAGTGCAGTCAAGCCGATCAGACCAGCTATACCAGATATCTCATGCGACAGCCATCCATCCCTCGGCAGTCAAGTCATTACAGTTAAAAACGTTGTCGTTCTTTCCAGTTACCCATGTTTCACCCAGACCAGTTCGAGTTCCGAGCTGTTGCTAAGGCTGCAAAATTACCGCTTAGGCAAGAATTCGTCACTGTAAATCAGAAAGATCTGTTTTAGCCCTAATAAATAGGGCCGTTTGGGTGAGTAAAATACGGTCCTATTTTGAGTCTAATTTGGCTCCCTTAAATCAGGGCCAATACAGTCCAATTAGCTAGGGCTGTTTTCGTCGCTGGGCTGAAATGGGCCCTACCGTGGGCTGGAATAGCCTTTTGTTGATGAAGCTTTTTTGGCCCAGATTACGCTCAAATGGCTCCAGGAAGGGCTGAATCAGACTTTGGCCAGCAGGGCTGAATTGACACTGGTCTAATGTAGCTATCTTCTAGACGAATCTATTTACCCTTCATTTTTTTCATTCAAATGCCTGCATAGTTATTATGGCCTCGATATCTCTAATTATCTGCAGTTTTATAATTCTGAGCATGAACCCGATATTTTGAGGAACACTGAACTAACTTTTAAAACTAACTATGCAAGAACAGAATTATTTAGGTCGTCTTTTTTCCTAGAGTTGCTCGTCTTTGGAATAATTTACTCTAGTAAATTCTCAGCTCCGTCGGAGTTTTACGTCATATGGAAAATAGTGCGACAAGTTTAAAATTTTTCGCTTTGTAAAATTGTGGAAATAAAAATCGGCGGCAAAACCGGTTTGAGAATTTACTAAAGCAATTATTCCATTCGACCTTGTTGGATATGAAGTGATTATAACCAACGAGCGCTACGCGCTCGTTGGTTATTTTATTACTTCATATCCAACGCGGGCTCATGGAATAATTGTTATATATCTATTAGGAAGAGGGAATCACAAATCAATATTCAAAAAAGACCTAAGACTCTACTGTTTTGCTATTGATAGTAGAGATTTAATGTAATTGTTATTTAATTTCAGTCAGCATTATTTTTGTACCACATAATATTTTACTATACTCGTTTTATAATACAGCCTATCATTATGTGTATTTTATTCATGTTCTTGTTTTACATATATTGTTTCTGGTGGCCTTTATCACCAGGGAAGTTCATTCCTGTTGCTAGGTCTTCCAGCAGCTATTTATTTATATGTTTGTATGTACATATGTACTTAAAAGTAAAGCAAAGGACAAACCCTTTGTAACATAACACCTTCATTTGCTGAAAGGCGAGAGTCACGTTTCGCGTAATTAAAGTCGGTTATGTAACAGTAGATGACGGCGGTAACTATATCACGTTTCACAAGCTGAACGTTTGCGTAAAGATTAAAAAGATAACAAACGCGCAGTCGGACAGTGTGAGTAACCGTGAGTTTTAAAGCGTGGTACCATATCGGAGGCCCGAACGTTATAAAGAAGCTAACCATTAACCCCTTGCATTAACCCTAACCCTAATCAGTATATTCAGTGCTTAGGCCTATAATCAGTATTTACTTTGTGTACGCATCACAAGGTATCCAAGGGCGGTTTGAGATATGGAAACAAGTCCTAACCATCTTCTAAATTGTTTCCGGGTAATGTTTTCTCGCCAAACGTTGTTGCTAAATATTACGTAATGTTTTTGTGAGCGCAAGAGTTAAAAAGCGCGGTTTTAATTTTTTTAAAAATTCTTGTTTTTTTTTAGTTTTGTCGGTAGGTAGACCCAAACTCCGACTCACTCGGCCAATTGTTGTCACCGGATGATGTCATCATCAGCCAATTACAGGCCATTTCTCAGCTCTTTTCGTCATATCCCCCCTCAGGAGCATTTTGTCAAGTTAGCAAATTAACTTCTCGGACAGAACATGGCCGTCAGTGAGAAATGTTTATTTAGTCAAAATTGGGCCAAACTCCGTTGGAGATGCACATCAGGACATTTGCAAGGATAAAGAATGTAACTTAGGACCAGTTGCTGGCTACTAAGGCTGAAATTATCCAGAGTTAAGCTGTATTTTCGTTTTGCGTGCGAAACAGAAGATTTTGTAATCTGGAATTTTTGTTTCTGTTCACTTTCGAAGGGGTTATTCAATGCGCTATAAAGGTATTACGTCTGGCCATGATGGAACACGCTGACGGTGATAAATGTAAGATCGTGTTTACTTCGCTAGAAGCAATGATGGAATTTTCTGGGGAAAAAAAGTTAAAACTTAGTCTTAGTCGTGAAAACCCTTTTAACATATGTAAATTGATAGTCGTTTACAAGGTCAAGGTATTTTATCCTTAGACATAAACAAAATTCTCCGATTACAAGTAACGCTAGACCCGTCTCATGCAAAGAATGTTTCCATATCTCAAACCGCCCTCTCCCTATTCACGTACACTTGCATGAAATTTCTAAGTTTCTTGACACAGAGACTTAGTTTCTGCTCAACAAATGTTGTCAAAG
>JAHPZR010047070.1:0-13354 GCA_019787425.1 Platygyra sinensis | reverse complement strand
TAAAAATTCTTGTTTTTTTTTGTTTTGTCGTTAGGTAGACCCAAACTCCGACTCACTCGGCCAATTGTTGTCACCGGATGATGTCATCATCAGCAATTACAGGTCATTTCTCAGCTCTTTTCATCATATCCCCCCTCAGGAGCATTTTGTTAAGTTAGCAAATTAACTACTCAGGCAGAACATGGCCGTCAGTGAGAAATGTTTATTTGGTCAAAATTGGGCCAAACTCCGTTGGAGATGCACATCAGGACATTTGCAAGGATAAAGAATGTAACTTAGGAACAGTTGCTGGCTACTAAGGCTGAAATTATCCAGAGTTAAGCTGTATTTTCGTTTGCGTGCGAAACAGAAGATTTTGCAATCTGGAATTTTGTTTCTGTCCACTTTCGAAGGGGTTATTCAATGCGCTATAAGGGTATTACGTCTGGCCATGATGGAACACGCTGACGGTGATAAATGTAAGATCGTGTTTACTTCGCCAGAAGCAATGATGGAATTTTCTGGGGAAAAAAAGTTAAAAACCCTTTTTAACATATGTAAATTGATAGTCGTTTAAAAGGTCAAGGTATTTTTCCTTAGACATAAACAAAATTCTCCGATTACAAGTAACGCTAGACCCGTCTCATGCAAAGAATGTTTCCATATCTCAAACCGCCCTCTCCCTATTCACGTACACTTGCATGAAATTTCTAAGTTTCTTGACACAGAGACTTAGTTTCTGCTCAATAAATGTTGTCAAAGTGCAAGTCTCTTCAATTTTAAAGGAAAAAAAAAGAATTTGTTGTCAGGACGAGGTGGATTTGAACCCGGGGCGCTAGCACGGCAGTCTTCCACCCTAACCACTAGACCACCGAGGAAACGCTACCAGCGAAGGGTTTAATCTAAGCGGTACCATATCGGAAACCCGAACGCTATAAAGAAGCTAACCATTTAGACTGCAAAACAGTCGTATTTTTGCGACGGTCCATATTCGAACGAAAGGTCTGGGGCGAGGATCACGCTAACGGCGCTTCGCGCCTTCCGAAAACGTCCGAAAACGACTGTTTTGCAGTCTACTAACCATTAACCCCTTGCATTAACCCTAACCCTAATCAGTATTTTCAGTGCTTAGGCCTATAATCAGTATTTACTTTGTGTACGCATCACAAGGTATCCAAGGGCGGTTTGAGATATGGCAACAAGTTCTAAACATCTTTTAAATTGTTTCCGGGTAATGTTTTCTTGCAAAACGTTGTTGCTAAATATTACGTAATGTTTTTGTTAGCGCAAGAGTTAAAAAAGCGCGGTTTTAATTTTTTTTTTAAAATTCTTGTTGCCATTCAATTATTGAATATCGATCCAATATTGATTGACCGCTCATACCTGAGCCCGCAAGAGCACCGCTGAATACGACAGGCACAAGATGGCGGCAGCTTGGCCGTGTGTTATTAACGAAAGTGTTCGAAGCGGGCTACTTGAGATAATCCAGAAATTAAACGTTGGACACCTACAGTACCATGAAGCAGATTACTTTATAAACTGGATAGATTGGAAACAATCTTGTGTCAGTATGCCCAACTTGCCGACGTCGATGATCGTGTAAAGCTTAGACTGCAAAATAGTCATATTTAGCTTTTTGCAAACGCAAACGACAAGGTCAATATTCGAACGAAAGGTAGAAACGGCAATGAGAATGAGTTGAGACGCTAAAAAAGGCTGTCTGATTATAATTATTTAGACCCCGTCCACTGACACGCCTCTGGATAATTTTGAATTCACGACTTTTTCTTTCCCGCGGATTCTAGCAAAACAGTTTATCTGTTCACACGTAGCATATTAAGATCGAATTCGCTTGTCAACAAGCAGCCCATGGTATCAGGGTTCAATCTAGAGATACTAGGCCTACACGTTGGGCCGCCATGTTGCAGTCTGGGTTAAAGTCTCTAGGCTCGTAATACCATACGCTGCTAAGGACAGCTTCTAATCCTGTTTAGGACAGAGGCAAGTCAAATTGGCTTACCAGCGAGGCCAAAACTCTGGCCATACCCTGTCCTGTTGTACGTTCCCGTATAGCCCAAATAAGGGAGTACCCGGGCCGCCATGTTGGTTTATTCTTTGGTAACTTAGGGCACGAGTTTGCTACGTCATCGGAATCAAAATTATCTGGATTCGCCGTCCACACGTTATCGGATTGGTTGCAGATTTATTTTTTCCTCTATGGAGAGCGGATTCAAAAATATCCGGAGGGGTGTGGACGGAAGACGTACGTATCCGGAAAGAAAAAGTTGCGGATTCAAAAATATCACGTGTGGACGTGTGGAAGGGGCTTATATTAGGAAAAAACTTATCTTCAAATAAAGTTAATAAACCAGGAAGATGTCATATACGCAACTCTTTAGGACATTTTTTTCTCAGCAAGCGCAAAAATCAAATTTCGAGTCAGCTTTTGGACAAAAAAGTGGCCTACGACTTTGGGTTTTACGGGACATGCAATAAAACAAAGTCTGGAAAAAGTTATTACTATTATCATCATTAAACTTTTTTGAGCAGCTTTTGAAAATTGTCCACCTCTCTCCCTCGTCAAAAATAAATAAATAAAATAAATAAATAAATAAATAAATAAATAAATAAATAAAATAAATAAATAAAATAAATAAATAAATAAATTAAATAAATAAATAAATAAATAAAATAAATAAATAAATAAATAAATAAATAAAATATAATAAATAAATAAATAAAATAAATAAATAAATAAATAAAATAAATAAATAAATAAAATAAATAAATAAATAAATAAAATAAATAAATAAATAAATAAAATAAATAAAATAAATAAAATAAATAAATAAATAAAATAAATAAATAAATAAAATAAATAAATAAATAAAATAAATAAATAAATAAATCATAAAACTATAAAAGTTAGAGATAACAAGTTAAACCGACGTTTCGGAGTAGACATCACTCCATTATCAGGTAAAAAATTGTTCTATGATGTTAAAATTACAGTATTTAAAACGATTGACGCTAAGAATTAACATAATAAGCACGTGCGAAAATTGGCTATAAAAATACTTTAGCACGAATGGAATCCGATTGCACATTGAGGCTTGGCTTAAGTGTTCTTATAAATAACATTTCAAACACTAGGCAGTCAAATTTGATAAAATAAATAAATAAATAAATAAAATAAATAAATAAATAAAATAAATAAATAAATAAAATAAATAAATAAATAAAATAAATAAATAGTCCTGAACACAACTCTTAGAGTTTCAAAATCATTCGTATTTTATTTTCGCTGAACCCTAATCTATGCTACCTATGATATCAATTATTTTACACTTTATTTCAATTCTTGCTTTTCGTATTCTTTATAAGTAAGATCATTATTTACAGATAATTATGCGATTATTACTAAACAAACACCTTAATTACTATTTACTAATGCAAGCTGTGCAGTTGTTTCCGTTATTAATACGGCTTGTATCTATACACTGAAAATTGAAAAGATCTGTTTCAGCCCCAAAGTGTCAATTCAGCCCTGCTGGCCAAAGTCTGATTCAGCCCTTCCTGGAGCCATTTGAGCGTAATCTGGGCCAAAAAGCTTCATCAACAAAAGGCTATTCCAGCCCACGGTAGGGCCCATTTCAGCCCAGCGACGAAAACAGCCCTAGCTAATTGGACTGTATTGGCCCTGATTTAAGGGAGCCAAATTAGACTCAAAATAGGACCGTATTTTACTCACCCAAACGGCCCTATTTATTAGGGCTAAAACAGATCTTTCTGATTTACAGTGACGAATTCTTGCCTAAGCGGTAATTTTGCAGCCTTAGCAACAGCTCGGAACTCGAACTGGTCTGGGTGAAACATGGGTAACTGGAAAGAACGACAACGTTTTAACTGTAATGACTTGACTGCCGAGGGATGGATGGCTGTCGCATGAGATATCTGGTATAGCTGGTCTGATCGGCTTGACTGCACTTTAAGGAGCTCGTGTCTAGCGTAACTGACTGTGAACTGAGGTCGCCGTGGTTGCCAGCTTTCCATACGTCTGCTTACAGGTGGCCCAAACTGGCATGACAGGTTGGTCTGGCTGGAGGCCGGGTTGGATGCTGAATGTGCTTCTTCCTTTCTAGACTTTGCTCGGCGATTCTGAAACCAATACTGAAAAGCAATTCAAAAAGAAAACTGAGTTGTCAGCCTCTACCATTTTACCCTTAAGAATCGTAAAACTGATTAAAATTAAACGAATAACGACTCCCAGCGCGTCAAGGTCTCAACAGGTCTTACTAGTAACGCGTTTTTTATTTAGTCCGCTTTTTTGTCCGTCACTTCTAACGGTTTGGTTGTCATAAAATTATTATCTCGTGGGAATATTGAAATGTTTGTTTCCCTTTGTTCACCGGCATTTGTCTTCCTGAATGGCATGAATATATGAACAGCAGCACGACCTCCCTTTGTATGCGAACATAATTGTTTGTTATGTTGCCGAGACTTCATGCCCGAAATTCTATTTTAGTGTCATTTTCGTTCTTGAGGACAGTGAGATATTATTTTCTCCGCCCCCTCTAACAAACTTGAGTTGACAAATGTTCCTAAAATTGTCAACTTTCCACACTTGCACCTTTGCAAGGTTAGCTATTTATTTATTAATGTTTTTCCCCTAAAGTGAATAAAAAGATCTCACCTTTAAGCTTCTGGCCGTTATCCCGAGTCTCTGTACCAGGCTCTCCTCATCTTCACTTGTCAAATATGGCTGCTGCTTATACGCTCGCTCCAGCTCCCACACCTCGATCGGCGAAAAGGTCGTGCGCTTTCGCTTCTTGCTCGCTGGCTGCTCGGCAAGAGGCGATGCTTGATCGGGTTCGCTGTTACAACTGCTGGAGGAGCTTGTGTTGTCAGAACAAGGAGATGATTGTGGGCTGGTATCACTATAGGGGTGGTGAGGACTTGGAATTTGTACGAGGAGTTGAGAGGACTGTGTGTTTCTCTCTGAAAATGAAATCAAACAAGTTTAAAACAATAATATACAAAACATAATATACAAGTCAGTGACAAAAAAAACAACATTTTTTCAACTAAGTTTAAAACAATATGTACAGCGAATAAAGTGGTTTGTGTTAGCACTCTGGTTGATATTCCATGCTTGGATCTCGGCAATACTAAAGATGTTTACCAGGCACGATATGATTTAGTAACCTCAGCTAACAACTGCTTCCAAGTAAATTGCTCTGACAAGTTATAATCTAACAGTAACACCGGAATATAATAGCATCTCACAATATTGTAAACTTCGTGTCTGCTTTTGCCGTTTTAGGTCTGTGGCTTTCTTTGAAACCATCCAATATAAGATTAATCGTGGAAAAAAGAAAATTAAAGGTTAAAGTACTGGCTGAAAACGCAAACTTTAAAGATGGAAAACGATTTCCTCCGACGAAGGCAACCAAGAACGTTCTCAGGGCCCGTTCTCAGTGTTTTGGTCATTTTACGCATGCAATGAACTAGGTAATGACCGAGTAACGAACGCCTACCGTACTACCGGCTAGCGACATTGCCGCTCACATGTCACGATCACAGTCACGCTCGCACGCTTACTTCTTTTGCGTTCTTTCCCACGGATTTTAGAGGAAAAGAGAGACTGCTCGCAGTCTAACATCCAAGAGGTGCTATGGATAAAAACTGACCTTTCTTTGGTAAATCTTGCTGTTTCCGATATTCTTCTAGGCCCAAGATCGCGCTGATGGAAAAGGACAGTGACTTGCCGGAGACTGGCATCGAGAGTGTAGGACTCGAAGTACACGAGCGTCTGCCAGGCAAAGGTTCCATAATAGAAACGACTGAATGAAATCTCCTACACTCCATAATGCAAGTTCTGTGTTGGTACGTGCAGGAGAAGTGATCAGCTTCTGCTTCATGAACTGAATGACGGTTGCTTCACGACAAACCCTTTTAATACCTGGCCAGCAGATAAACAAAATTAAAGGCGGTCCGACAAAGTCGCTTTTTTTGGCAACTTTTGCCGATAACCGGTTTATAAAAGAAGTATTGAAAAAAACGTGCGCCGCGGTGAACGGCTATAATTATTGACAATGAACTACATTCGGTAGTGTGATATAATGGGCGGCAATTTCGACTCGAGCGGTCAACTTGTGGACGATATTTTTTCAGTGCGTCTTTTAGAACCTGATGCTGCTGATACAACTTAAATAGTGAAACAAACTGTGAACATTTTTTTTTTGTTTTTGCAACACAGCGGCTTTACTGGAAAAAAAAGAGGACTAAATAAAAAACGCGTTACTAGTAAGACCTGTTGAGACCTTGACGCGCTGGGAGTCGTTATTCGTTTAATTTTAATCAGTTTTACGATTCTTAAGGGTAAAATGGTAGAGGCTGACAACTCAGTTTTCTTTTTGAATTGCTTTTCAGTATTGGTTTCAGAATCGCCGAGCAAAGTCTAGAAAGGAAGAAGCACATTCAGCATCCAACCCGGCTCCAGCCAGACCAACCTGTCATGCCAGTTTGGGCCACCTGTAAGCAGACGTATGGAAAGCTGGCAACCACGGCGACCTCAGTTCACAGTCAGTTACGCTAGACACGAGCTCCTTAAAGTGCAGTCAAGCCGATCAGACCAGCTATACCAGATATCTCATGCGACAGCCATCCATCCCTCGGCAGTCAAGTCATTACAGTTAAAACGTTGTCGTTCTTTCCAGTTACCCATGTTTCACCCAGACCAGTTCGAGTTCCGAGCTGTTGCTAAGGCTGCAAATTACCGCTTAGGCAAGAATTCGTCACTGTAAATCAGAAAGATCTGTTTTAGCCCTAATAAATAGGGCCGTTGGGTGAGTAAAATACGGTCCTATTTTGAGTCTAATTTGGCTGCCGAGGGATGGATGGCTGTCGCATGAGATATCTGGTATAGCTGGTCTGATCGGCTTGACTGCACTTTAAGGAGCTCGTGTCTAGCGTAACTGACTGTGAACTGAGGTCGCCGTGGTTGCCAGCTTTCCATACGTCTGCTTACAGGTGGCCCAAACTGGCATGACAGGTTGGTCTGGCTGGAGGCCGGGTTGGATGCTGAATGTGCTTCTTCCTTTCTAGACTTTGCTCGGCGATTCTGAAACCAATACTGAAAAGCAATTCAAAAAGAAAACTGAGTTGTCAGCCTCTACCATTTTACCCTTAAGAATCGTAAAACTGATTAAAATTAAACGAATAACGACTCCCAGCGCGTCAAGGTCTCAACAGGTCTTACTAGTAACGCGTTTTTTATTTAGTCCTCTTTTTTTCCAGTAAAGCCGCTGTGTTGCAAAAACAAAAAAAAAATGTTCACAGTTTGTTTCACTATTTAAGTTGTATCAGCAGCATCAGGTTCTAAAAGACGCACTGAAAAAATATCGTCCACAAGTTGACCGCTCGAGTCGAAATTGCCGCCCATTATATCACACTACCGAATGTAGTTCATTGTCAATAATTATAGCCGTTCACCGCGGCGCACGTTTTTTCAATACTTCTTTTATAAACCGGTTATCGGCAAAAGTTGCCAAAAAAGCGACTTTGTCGGACCGCCTTTAATTTGTTTATCTGCTGGCCAGGTATTAAAAGGGTTTGTCGTGAAGCAACCGTCATTCAGTTCATGAAGCAGAAGCTGATCACTTCTCCTGCACGTACCAACACAGAACTTGCATTATGGAGTGTAGGAGATTTCATTCAGTCGTTTCTATTATGGAACCTTTGCCTGGCAGACGCTCGTGTACTTCGAGTCCTACACTCTCGATGCCAGTCTCCGGCAAGTCACTGTCCTTTTCCATCAGCGCGATCTTGGGCCTAGAAGAATATCGGAAACAGCAAGATTTACCAAAGAAAGGTCAGTTTTTATCCATAGCACCTCTTGGATGTTAGACTGCGAGCAGTCTCTCTTTTCCTCTAAAATCCGTGGGAAAGAACGCAAAAGAAGTAAGCGTGCGAGCGTGACTGTGATCGTGACATGTGAGCGGCAATGTCGCTAGCCGGTAGTACGGTAGGCGTTCGTTACTCGGTCATTACCTAGTTCATTGCATGCGTAAAATGACCAAAACACTGAGAACGGGCCCTGAGAACGTTCTTGGTTGCCTTCGTCGGAGGAAATCGTTTTCCATCTTTAAAGTTTGCGTTTTCAGCCAGTACTTTAACCTTTAATTTTCTTTTTTCCACGATTAATCTTATATTGGATGGTTTCAAAGAAAGCCACAGACCTAAAACGGCAAAAGCAGACACGAAGTTTACAATATTGTGAGATGCTAT
Source organism: Platygyra sinensis (assembly GCA_019787425.1). NCBI lineage: Eukaryota > Metazoa > Cnidaria > Anthozoa > Scleractinia > Merulinidae > Platygyra > Platygyra sinensis. The sequence goes on along the minus strand of JAHPZR010047070.1, from coordinate 5,086 downwards.
TATATTCCGGTGTTACTGTTAGATTATAACTTGTCAGAGCAATTTACTTGGAAGCAGTTGTTAGCTGAGGTTACTAAATCATATCGTGCCTGGTAAACATCTTTAGTATTGCCGAGATCCAAGCATGGAATATCAACCAGAGTGCTAACACAAACCACTTTATTCGCTGTACATATTGTTTTAAACTTAGTTGAAAAAATGTTGTTTTTTTTGTCACTGACTTGTATATTATGTTTTGTATATTATTGTTTTAAACTTGTTTGATTTCATTTTCAGAGAGAAACACACAGTCCTCTCAACTCCTCGTACAAATTCCAAGTCCTCACCACCCCTATAGTGATACCAGCCCACAATCATCTCCTTGTTCTGACAACACAAGCTCCTCCAGCAGTTGTAACAGCGAACCCGATCAAGCATCGCCTCTTGCCGAGCAGCCAGCGAGCAAGAAGCGAAAGCGCACGACCTTTTCGCCGATCGAGGTGTGGGAGCTGGAGCGAGCGTATAAGCAGCAGCCATATTTGACAAGTGAAGATGAGGAGAGCCTGGTACAGAGACTCGGGATAACGGCCAGAAGCTTAAAGGTGAGATCTTTTTATTCACTTTAGGGGAAAAACATTAATAAATAAATAGCTAACCTTGCAAAGGTGCAAGTGTGGAAAGTTGACAATTTTAGGAACATTTGTCAACTCAAGTTTGTTAGAGGGGGCGGAGAAAATAATATCTCACTGTCCTCAAGAACGAAAATGACACTAAAATAGAATTTCGGGCATGAAGTCTCGGCAACATAACAAACAATTATGTTCGCATACAAAGGGAGGTCGTGCTGCTGTTCATATATTCATGCCATTCAGGAAGACAAATGCCGGTGAACAAAGGGAAACAAACATTTCAATATTCCCACGAGATAATAATTTTATGACAACCAAACCGTTAGAAGTGACGGACAAAAAAGCGGACTAAATAAAAAACGCGTTACTAGTAAGACCTGTTGAGACCTTGACGCGCTGGGAGTCGTTATTCGTTTAATTTTAATCAGTTTTACGATTCTTAAGGGTAAAATGGTAGAGGCTGACAACTCAGTTTTCTTTTTGAATTGCTTTTCAGTATTGGTTTCAGAATCGCCGAGCAAAGTCTAGAAAGGAAGAAGCACATTCAGCATCCAACCCGGCCTCCAGCCAGACCAACCTGTCATGCCAGTTTGGGCCACCTGTAAGCAGACGTATGGAAAGCTGGCAACCACGGCGACCTCAGTTCACAGTCAGTTACGCTAGACACGAGCTCCTTAAAGTGCAGTCAAGCCGATCAGACCAGCTATACCAGATATCTCATGCGACAGCCATCCATCCCTCGGCAGTCAAGTCATTACAGTTAAAACGTTGTCGTTCTTTCCAGTTACCCATGTTTCACCCAGACCAGTTCGAGTTCCGAGCTGTTGCTAAGGCTGCAAAATTACCGCTTAGGCAAGAATTCGTCACTGTAAATCAGAAAGATCTGTTTTAGCCCTAATAAATAGGGCCGTTTGGGTGAGTAAAATACGGTCCTATTTTGAGTCTAATTTGGCTCCCTTAAATCAGGGCCAATACAGTCCAATTAGCTAGGGCTGTTTTCGTCGCTGGGCTGAAATGGGCCCTACCGTGGGCTGGAATAGCCTTTTGTTGATGAAGCTTTTTGGCCCAGATTACGCTCAAATGGCTCCAGGAAGGGCTGAATCAGACTTTGGCCAGCAGGGCTGAATTGACACTTTGGGGCTGAAACAGATCTTTTCAATTTTCAGTGTATAGATACAAGCCGTATTAATAACGGAAACAACTGCACAGCTTGCATTAGTAAATAGTAATTAAGGTGTTTGTTTAGTAATAATCGCATAATTATCTGTAAATAATGATCTTACTTATAAAGAATACGAAAAGCAAGAATTGAAATAAAGTGTAAAATAATTGATATCATAGGTAGCATAGATTAGGGTTCAGCGAAAATAAAATACGAATGATTTTGAAACTCTAAGAGTTGTGTTCAGGGACTATTTATTTATTTTATTTATTTATTTATTTTATTTATTTATTTATTTTATTTATTTATTTATTTTATTTATTTATTTATTTATTTTATCAAATTTGACTGCCTAGTGTTTGAAATGTTATTTATAAGAACACTTAAGCCAAGCCTCAATGTGCAATCGGATTCCATTCGTGCTAAAGTATTTTTATAGCCAATTTTCGCACGTGCTTATTATGTTAATTCTTAGCGTCAATCGTTTTAAATACTGTAATTTTAACATCATAGAACAATTTTTTACCTTGATAATGGAGTGATGTCTACTCCGAAACGTCGGTTTAACTTGTTATCTCTAACTTTTATAGTTTTATGATTTATTTATTTATTTATTTTATTTATTTATTTATTTATTTATTTATTTATTTTATTTATTTATTTATTTTATTTATTTTATTTATTTTATTTATTTATTTATTTATTTTATTTATTTATTTATTTATTTTATTTATTTATTTATTTTATTTATTTATTTATTTATTTTATTTATTTATTTATTATATTTTATTTATTTATTTATTTATTTATTTATTTTATTTATTTATTTATTTATTTAATTTATTTATTTATTTATTTTATTTATTTATTTTATTTATTTATTTATTTATTTATTTATTTATTTATTTTATTTATTTATTTTTGACGAGGGAGAGAGGTGGACAATTTTCAAAAGCTGCTCAAAAAAGTTTAATGATGATAATAGTAATAACTTTTTCCAGACTTTGTTTTATTGCATGTCCCGTAAAACCCAAAGTCGTAGGCCACTTTTTGTCCAAAAGCTGACTCGAAATTTGATTTTTGCGCTTGCTGAGAAAAAAATGTCCTAAAGAGTTGCGTATATGACATCTTCCTGGTTTATTAACTTTATTTGAAGATAAGTTTTTTCCTAATATAAGCCCCTTCCACACGTCCACACGTGATATTTTTGAATCCGCAACTTTTTCTTTCCGGATACGTACGTCTTCCGTCCACACCCCTCCGGATATTTTTGAATCCGCTCTCCATAGAGGAAAAAATAAATCTGCAACCAATCCGATAACGTGTGGACGGCGAATCCAGATAATTTTGATTCCGATGACGTAGCAAACTCGTGCCCTAAGTTACAAAGAATAAACCAACATGGCGGCCCGGGGTACTCCCTTATTTGGGCTATACGGGAACGTACAACAGGACAGGGTATGGCCAGAGTTTTGGCCTCGCTGGTAAGCCAATTTGACTTGCCTCTGTCCTAAACAGGATTAGAAGCTGTCCTTAGCAGCGTATGGTATTACGAGCCTAGAGACTTTAACCCAGACTGCAACATGGCGGCCCAACGTGTAGGCCTAGTATCTCTAGATTGAACCCTGATACCATGGGCTGCTTGTTGACAAGCGAATTCGATCTTAATATGCTACGTGTGAACAGATAAACTGTTTTGCTAGAATCCGCGGGAAAGAAAAAGTCGTGAATTCAAAATTATCCAGAGGCGTGTCAGTGGACGGGGTCTAAATAATTATAATCAGACAGCCTTTTTTAGCGTCTCAACTCATTCTCATTGCCGTTTCTACCTTTCGTTCGAATATTGACCTTGTCGTTTGCGTTTGCAAAAAGCTAAATATGACTATTTTGCAGTCTAAGCTTTACACGATCATCGACGTCGGCAAGTTGGGCATACTGACACAAGATTGTTTCCAATCTATCCAGTTTATAAAGTAATCTGCTTCATGGTACTGTAGGTGTCCAACGTTTAATTTCTGGATTATCTCAAGTAGCCCGCTTCGAACACTTTCGTTAATAACACACGGCCAAGCTGCCGCCATCTTGTGCCTGTCGTATTCAGCGGTGCTCTTGCGGGCTCAGGTATGAGCGGTCAATCAATATTGGATCGATATTCAATAATTGAATGGCAACAAGAATTTTAAAAAAAAAATTAAAACCGCGCTTTTTAACTCTTGCGCTAACAAAAACATTACGTAATATTTAGCAACAACGTTTTGCAAGAAAACATTACCCGGAAACAATTTAAAAGATGTTTAGAACTTGTTGCCATATCTCAAACCGCCCTTGGATACCTTGTGATGCGTACACAAAGTAAATACTGATTATAGGCCTAAGCACTGAAAATACTGATTAGGGTTAGGGTTAATGCAAGGGGTTAATGGTTAGTAGACTGCAAAACAGTCGTTTTCGGACGTTTTCGGAAGGCGCGAAGCGCCGTTAGCGTGATCCTCGCCCCAGACCTTTCGTTCGAATATGGACCGTCGCAAAAAATACGACTGTTTTGCAGTCTAAATGGTTAGCTTCTTTATAGCGTTCGGGTTTCCGATATGGTACCGCTTAGATTAAACCCTTCGCTGGTAGCGTTTCCTCGGTGGTCTAGTGGTTAGGGTGGAAGACTGCCGTGCTAGCGCCCCGGGTTCAAATCCACCTCGTCCTGACAACAAATTCTTTTTTTTCCTTTAAAATTGAAGAGACTTGCACTTTGACAACATTTATTGAGCAGAAACTAAGTCTCTGTGTCAAGAAACTTAGAAATTTCATGCAAGTGTACGTGAATAGGGAGAGGGCGGTTTGAGATATGGAAACATTCTTTGCATGAGACGGGTCTAGCGTTACTTGTAATCGGAGAATTTTGTTTATGTCTAAGGAAAAAATACCTTGACCTTTTAAACGACTATCAATTTACATATGTTAAAAAGGGTTTTTAACTTTTTTTCCCCAGAAAATTCCATCATTGCTTCTGGCGAAGTAAACACGATCTTACATTTATCACCGTCAGCGTGTTCCATCATGGCCAGACGTAATACCCTTATAGCGCATTGAATAACCCCTTCGAAAGTGGACAGAAACAAAATTCCAGATTGCAAAATCTTCTGTTTCGCACGCAAACGAAAATACAGCTTAACTCTGGATAATTTCAGCCTTAGTAGCCAGCAACTGTTCCTAAGTTACATTCTTTATCCTTGCAAATGTCCTGATGTGCATCTCCAACGGAGTTTGGCCCAATTTTGACCAAATAAACATTTCTCACTGACGGCCATGTTCTGCCTGAGTA
>JAHPZR010047069.1:27500-38318 GCA_019787425.1 Platygyra sinensis | reverse complement strand
GTTGATGAAGCTTTTTTGGCCCAGATTACGCTCAAATGGCTCCAGGAAGGGCTGAATCAGACTTTGGCCAGCAGGGCTGAATTGACACTGGTCTAATGTAGCTATCTTCTAGACGAATCTATTTACCCTTCATTTTTTTCATTCAAATGCCTGCATAGTTATTATGGCCTCGATATCTCTAATTATCTGCAGTTTTATAATTCTGAGCATGAACCCGATATTTTGAGGAACACTGAACTAACTTTTAAAACTAACTATGCAAGAACAGAATTATTTAGGTCGTCTTTTTTTCCTAGAGTTGCTCGTCTTTGGAATAATTTACTCTAGTAAATTCTCAGCTCCGTCGGAGTTTTACGTCATATGGAAAATAGTGCGACAAGTTTAAAATTTTTCGCTTTGTAAAATTGTGGAAATAAAAATCGGCGGCAAAACCCGGTTTGAGAATTTACTAAAGCAATTATTCCATTCGACCTTGTTGGATATGAAGTGATTATAACCAACTCGCGCTACGCGCTCGTTGGTTATTTTATTACTTCATATCCAACGCGGGCTCATGGAATAATTGTTATATATCTATTAGGAAGAGGGAATCACAAATCAATATTCAAAAAAGACCTAAGACTCTACTGTTTTGCTATTGATAGTAGAGATTTAATGTAATTGTTATTTAATTTCAGTCAGCATTATTTTTGTACCACATAATATTTTACTATACTCGTTTTATAATACAGCCTATCATTATGTGTATTTTATTCATGTTCTTGTTTTACATATATTGTTTCTGGTGGCCTTTATCACCAGGGAAGTTCATTCCTGTTGCTAGGTCTTCCAGCAGCTATTTATTTATATGTTTGTATGTACATATGTACTTAAAAGTAAAGCAAAGGACAAACCCTTTGTAACATAACACCTTCATTTGCTGAAAGGCGAGAGTCACGTTTCGCGTAATTAAAGTCGGTTATGTAACAGTAGATGACGGCGGTAACTATATCACGTTTCACAAGCTGAACGTTTGCGTAAAGATTAAAAAGATAACAAACGCGCAGTCGGACAGTGTGAGTAACCGTGAGTTTTAAAGCGTGGTACCATATCGGAGGCCCGAACGTTATAAAGAAGCTAACCATTAACCCCTTGCATTAACCCTAACCCTAATCAGTATATTCAGTGCTTAGGCCTATAATCAGTATTTACTTTGTGTACGCATCACAAGGTATCCAAGGGCGGTTTGAGATATGGAAACAAGTCCTAACCATCTTCTAAATTGTTTCCGGGTAATGTTTTCTCGCCAAACGTTGTTGCTAAATATTACGTAATGTTTTTGTGAGCGCAAGAGTTAAAAAAGCGCGGTTTTAATTTTTTTAAAAATTCTTGTTTTTTTAGTTTTGTCGGTAGGTAGACCCAAACTCCGACTCACTCGGCCAATTGTTGTCACCGGATGATGTCATCATCAGCCAATTACAGGCCATTTCTCAGCTCTTTTCGTCATATCCCCCCTCAGGAGCATTTTGTCAAGTTAGCAAATTAACTTCTCGGACAGAACATGGCCGTCAGTGAGAAATGTTTATTTAGTCAAAATTGGGCCAAACTCCGTTGGAGATGCACATCAGGACATTTGCAAGGATAAAGAATGTAACTTTGGACCAGTTGCTGGCTACTAAGGCTGAAATTATCCAGAGTTAAGCTGTATTTTCGTTTTGCGTGCGAAACAGAAGATTTAGTAATCTGGAATTTTTGTTTCTGTTCACTTTCGAAGGGGTTATTCAATGCGCTATAAAGGTATTACGTCTGGCCATGATGGAACACGCTGACGGTGATAAATGTAAGATCGTGTTTACTTCGCTAGAAGCAATGATGGAATTTTCTGGGGAAAAAAAGTTAAAACTTAGTCTTAGTCGTGAAAAACCCTTTTAACATATGTAAATTGATAGTCGTTTACAAGGTCAAGGTATTTTATCCTTAGACATAAACAAAATTCTCCGATTACAAGTAACGCTAGACCCGTCTCATGCAAAGAATGTTTCCATATCTCAAACCGCCCTCTCCCTATTCACGTACACTTGCATGAAATTTCTAAGTTTCTTGACACAGAGACTTAGTTTCTGCTCAACAAATGTTGTCAAAGTGGAAGTCTCTTCAATTTTAAAGGAAAAAAAATTTTGTAGTGACTAGGTGGATTTGTACCCGGGGCGCTAGCACGGCAGTCTTTCACCCTAACCACTAGACCACCGAAGAAACGCTACCGGCAGAAGGTTTAATTTAAGTACCATATCGAAAACCCGAACGCTATAAAGAAGCTAACCATTTAGACTGCAAAACAGTCGTATTTTTTGCGACGGTCCATATTCGAACGAAAGGTCTGGCGCGAGGATCACGCTAACGGCGCTTCGCGCCTTCCGAAAACGTCCGAAAACGACTGTTTTGCAGTCTACTAACCATTAACCCCTTGCATTAACCCTAACCCTAATCAGTATTTTCAGTGCTTAGGCCTATAATCAGTATTTACTTTGTGTACGCATCACAAGGTATCCAAGGGCGGTTTGAGATATGGCAACAAGTCCTAACCATCTTTTAAATTGTTTCCGGGTAATGTTTTCTTGCAAAACGTTGTTGCTAAATATTACGTAATGTTTTTGTTAGCGCAAGAGTTAAAAAAGCGCGGTTTTAATTTTTTTTTTAAAATTCTTGTTGCCATTCAATTATTGAATATCGATCCAATATTGATTGACCGCTCATACCTGAGCCGCAAGAGCACCGCTGATACGACAGGCACAAGATGGCGGCAGCTTGGCCGTGTGTTATTAACGAAAGTGTTCGAAGCGGGCTACTTGAGATAATCCAGAAATTAAACGTTGGACACCTACAGTACCATGAAGCAGATTACTTTATAAACTGGATAGATTGGAAACAATCTTGTGTCAGTATGCCCAACTTGCCGACGTCGATGATCGTGTAAAGCTTAGACTGCAAAATAGTCATATTTAGCTTTTTGCAAACGCAAACGACAAGGTCAATATTCGAACGAAAGGTAGAAACGGCAATGAGAATGAGTTGAGACGCTAAAAAAGGCTGTCTGATTATAATTATTTAGACCCCGTCCACTGACACGCCTCTGGATAATTTTGAATTCACGACTTTTTCTTTCCCGCGGATTCTAGCAAAACAGTTTATCTGTTCACACGTAGCATATTAAGATCGAATTCGCTTGTCAACAAGCAGCCCATGGTATCAGGGTTCAATCTAGAGATACTAGGCCTACACGTTGGGCCGCCATGTTGCAGTCTGGGTTAAAGTCTCTAGGCTCGTAATACCATACGCTGCTAAGGACAGCTTCTAATCCTGTTTAGGACAGAGGCAAGTCAAATTGGCTTACCAGCGAGGCCAAAACTCTGGCCATACCCTGTCCTGTTGTACGTTCCCGTATAGCCCAAATAAGGGAGTACCCCGGGCCGCCATGTTGGTTTATTCTTTGGTAACTTAGGGCACGAGTTTGCTACGTCATCGGAATCAAAATTATCTGGATTCGCCGTCCACACGTTATCGGATTGGTTGCAGATTTATTTTTTCCTCTATGGAGAGCGGATTCAAAAATATCCGGAGGGGTGTGGACGGAAGACGTACGTATCCGGAAAGAAAAAGTTGCGGATTCAAAAATATCACGTGTGGACGTGTGGAAGGGGCTTATATTAGGAAAAAACTTATCTTCAAATAAAGTTAATAAACCAGGAAGATGTCATATACGCAACTCTTTAGGACATTTTTTTCTCAGCAAGCGCAAAAATCAAAATTTCGAGTCAGCTTTTGGACAAAAAAGTGGCCTACGACTTTGGGTTTTACGGGACATGCAATAAAACAAAGTCTGGAAAAAGTTATTACTATTATCATCATTAAACTTTTTTGAGCAGCTTTTGAAAATTGTCCACCTCTCTCCCTCGTCAAAAATAAATAAATAAAATAAATAAATAAATAAATAAATAAATAAATAAATAAAATAAATAAATAAAATAAATAAATAAATAAATTAAATAAATAAATAAATAAATAAAATAAATAAATAAATAAATAAATAAATAAAATATAATAAATAAATAAATAAAATAAATAAATAAATAAATAAAATAAATAAATAAATAAAATAAATAAATAAATAAATAAAATAAATAAATAAATAAATAAAATAAATAAAATAAATAAAATAAATAAATAAATAAAATAAATAAATAAATAAAATAAATAAATAAATAAAATAAATAAATAAATAAATCATAAAACTATAAAAGTTAGAGATAACAAGTTAAACCGACGTTTCGGAGTAGACATCACTCCATTATCAAGGTAAAAAATTGTTCTATGATGTTAAAATTACAGTATTTAAAACGATTGACGCTAAGAATTAACATAATAAGCACGTGCGAAAATTGGCTATAAAAATACTTTAGCACGAATGGAATCCGATTGCACATTGAGGCTTGGCTTAAGTGTTCTTATAAATAACATTTCAAACACTAGGCAGTCAAATTTGATAAAATAAATAAATAAATAAATAAAATAAATAAATAAATAAAATAAATAAATAAATAAAATAAATAAATAAATAAAATAAATAAATAGTCCCTGAACACAACTCTTAGAGTTTCAAAATCATTCGTATTTTATTTTCGCTGAACCCTAATCTATGCTACCTATGATATCAATTATTTTACACTTTATTTCAATTCTTGCTTTTCGTATTCTTTATAAGTAAGATCATTATTTACAGATAATTATGCGATTATTACTAAACAAACACCTTAATTACTATTTACTAATGCAAGCTGTGCAGTTGTTTCCGTTATTAATACGGCTTGTATCTATACACTGAAAATTGAAAAGATCTGTTTCAGCCCCAAAGTGTCAATTCAGCCCTGCTGGCCAAAGTCTGATTCAGCCCTTCCTGGAGCCATTTGAGCGTAATCTGGGCCAAAAAAGCTTCATCAACAAAAGGCTATTCCAGCCCACGGTAGGGCCCATTTCAGCCCAGCGACGAAAACAGCCCTAGCTAATTGGACTGTATTGGCCCTGATTTAAGGGAGCCAAATTAGACTCAAAATAGGACCGTATTTTACTCACCCAAACGGCCCTATTTATTAGGGCTAAAACAGATCTTTCTGATTTACAGTGACGAATTCTTGCCTAAGCGGTAATTTTGCAGCCTTAGCAACAGCTCGGAACTCGAACTGGTCTGGGTGAAACATGGGTAACTGGAAAGAACGACAACGTTTTAACTGTAATGACTTGACTGCCGAGGGATGGATGGCTGTCGCATGAGATATCTGGTATAGCTGGTCTGATCGGCTTGACTGCACTTTAAGGAGCTCGTGTCTAGCGTAACTGACTGTGAACTGAGGTCGCCGTGGTTGCCAGCTTTCCATACGTCTGCTTACAGGTGGCCCAAACTGGCATGACAGGTTGGTCTGGCTGGAGGCCGGGTTGGATGCTGAATGTGCTTCTTCCTTTCTAGACTTTGCTCGGCGATTCTGAAACCAATACTGAAAAGCAATTCAAAAAGAAAACTGAGTTGTCAGCCTCTACCATTTTACCCTTAAGAATCGTAAAACTGATTAAAATTAAACGAATAACGACTCCCAGCGCGTCAAGGTCTCAACAGGTCTTACTAGTAACGCGTTTTTTATTTAGTCCGCTTTTTTGTCCGTCACTTCTAACGGTTTGGTTGTCATAAAATTATTATCTCGTGAGAATATTGAAATGTTTGTTTCCCTTTGTTCACCGGCATTTGTCTTCCTGAATGGCATGAATATATGAACAGCAGCACGACCTCCCTTTGTATGCGAACATAATTGTTTGTTATGTTGCCGAGACTTCATGCCCGAAATTCTATTTTAGTGTCATTTTCGTTCTTGAGGACAGTGAGATATTATTTTCTCCGCCCCCTCTAACAAACTTGAGTTGACAAATGTTCCTAAAATTGTCAACTTTCCACACTTGCACCTTTGCAAGGTTAGCTATTTATTTATTAATGTTTTTCCCCTAAAGTGAATAAAAAGATCTCACCTTTAAGCTTCTGGCCGTTATCCCGAGTCTCTGTACCAGGCTCTCCTCATCTTCACTTGTCAAATATGGCTGCTGCTTATACGCTCGCTCCAGCTCCCACACCTCGATCGGCGAAAAGGTCGTGCGCTTTCGCTTCTTGCTCGCTGGCTGCTCGGCAAGAGGCGATGCTTGATCGGGTTCGCTGTTACAACTGCTGGAGGAGCTTGTGTTGTCAGAACAAGGAGATGATTGTGGGCTGGTATCACTATAGGGGTGGTGAGGACTTGGAATTTGTACGAGGAGTTGAGAGGACTGTGTGTTTCTCTCTGAAAATGAAATCAAACAAGTTTAAAACAATAATATACAAAACATAATATACAAGTCAGTGACAAAAAAAACAACATTTTTTCAACTAAGTTTAAAACAATATGTACAGCGAATAAAGTGGTTTGTGTTAGCACTCTGGTTGATATTCCATGCTTGGATCTCGGCAATACTAAAGATGTTTACCAGGCACGATATGATTTAGTAACCTCAGCTAACAACTGCTTCCAAGTAAATTGCTCTGACAAGTTATAATCTAACAGTAACACCGGAATATAATAGCATCTCACAATATTGTAAACTTCGTGTCTGCTTTTGCCGTTTTAGGTCTGTGGCTTTCTTTGAAACCATCCAATATAAGATTAATCGTGGAAAAAAGAAAATTAAAGGTTAAAGTACTGGCTGAAAACGCAAACTTTAAAGATGGAAAACGATTTCCTCCGACGAAGGCAACCAAGAACGTTCTCAGGGCCCGTTCTCAGTGTTTTGGTCATTTTACGCATGCAATGAACTAGGTAATGACCGAGTAACGAACGCCTACCGTACTACCGGCTAGCGACATTGCCGCTCACATGTCACGATCACAGTCACGCTCGCACGCTTACTTCTTTTGCGTTCTTTCCCACGGATTTTAGAGGAAAAGAGAGACTGCTCGCAGTCTAACATCCAAGAGGTGCTATGGATAAAAACTGACCTTTCTTTGGTAAATCTTGCTGTTTCCGATATTCTTCTAGGCCCAAGATCGCGCTGATGGAAAAGGACAGTGACTTGCCGGAGACTGGCATCGAGAGTGTAGGACTCGAAGTACACGAGCGTCTGCCAGGCAAAGGTTCCATAATAGAAACGACTGAATGAAATCTCCTACACTCCATAATGCAAGTTCTGTGTTGGTACGTGCAGGAGAAGTGATCAGCTTCTGCTTCATGAACTGAATGACGGTTGCTTCACGACAAACCCTTTTAATACCTGGCCAGCAGATAAACAAAATTAAAGGCGGTCCGACAAAGTCGCTTTTTTTGGCAACTTTTGCCGATAACCGGTTTATAAAAGAAGTATTGAAAAAAACGTGCGCCGCGGTGAACGGCTATAATTATTGACAATGAACTACATTCGGTAGTGTGATATAATGGGCGGCAATTTCGACTCGAGCGGTCAACTTGTGGACGATATTTTTTCAGTGCGTCTTTTAGAACCTGATGCTGCTGATACAACTTAAATAGTGAAACAAACTGTGAACATTTTTTTTTTGTTTTTGCAACACAGCGGCTTTACTGGAAAAAAAAGAGAGAGCAGCTCACATCAATGAAATTTCTGCTGCTTGTGCTTTTGAAGATATCCGTCAACCATCAAACAGGTAGCGACATTTTCAATTTAAGGTTTTTTATGCTGTTAGAAATTTGTTAAAGCGTTGTTTCATGTTTCCCGTTGTCTTCACCATTCTACTTTTCCCTTCTAACAAGGTTTGCTAAACCACTTTCTGGTTTCGATGTTTTCTCAGAAGCGTTGAATAAAGCCAGATTAAAATTAATTGACTAATCATATGTGAAAATATTCGAGTGGGTGAGGTTCAGCTCGATTGGGAGTGAACTGGGACTTAATTAACTCGTTTAAAACCGAACTAAAACTCAACTCCACAGACTTTCTTTTATAAGGATTTATCGAGCTTTGACGCATCCGCTGAAATAAATGATATTAGTAAATTCTCAGCTCCGACTATTGCATTTCTAGCTTTCTGATTGGCTAAAAAACTCCGACTATGAGCCAATAATCGGAGTTTTACGTCATATGGAAAATAGTGCGCCAAGTTTAAAATTTTTCGCTTTGTAAAATTTTGTAAATAAAAATCGACGGCAAAACCCGGTTTGAGAATTTACTAAAACAATTATTCCATTCGCCCTTGTTGGATATGAAGTGATTACAAAAACTCGCGCTACGCGCTCGTTGGCTATTTTATCACTTCATATCCAACGCGGGCTCATGGAATAATTGTTATATAGGCCAATATAGGCCATTTTACAGTTGTGTGCTTAGTTACCTGGCCATGAATGCAAGCGAGGCTGGAGGTGACCTTGCTTTGATACAGACCTCTCTGCTTTTCTTATTTAACTGCAAACTAGTTAGCATAAGAACAAGTTGATTTACACAATAAAAGTAATGAGGTCTGTATCAAAACAAGATCGTCTCCAGCCTCGCTTGCCATTCAGTATAGCTTGCGAAGTAAAAGTTGGACGATCATGGATGACAATTGTTGGTATTTATCGCCCGCCATCTCTCAAGAAACGCCGATGGGAATTTGAGATGAGTAACCTGTTTGAGATGTTTACTTTCCGAGGGAATGATGTTTTGTTTCTAGGAGACTTTAATTGTGATATGATTCATCCTGACAAAGCACCAAAGGATGGTAGATGTCTTATGGACTTACTGGATGTTTATCATCTTAAAAACTTGGTTACACAATCCACCCGAGTAACAAAATCTTCGGAAACGCTTATTGATTTGATCTTGACTAACAACAAAAGAAGATTTCTTCAAACTGGTGTCGTAGACACACAAATCAGCGATCACTCACTGGTTTATTCTATTATGCGAGTTACATTACCGCGACTCAGGTCAAGAAAAATCGCATTCCGCAGCTTCAAAAATTTTGATCGAGATAAATTTCTGGAGGATCTCAGTGCCGCTCCTTTTCATATTATGGACATCTTTGATGATCCAGATGACATGTTGTATGTTTTTGAATCACTTTACAATAACATCCTTGATGAGCATTCGCCACTCAAATATGCACACGTACGTGGACATCAGGTTCCATATATGAACAACCAATGGCGTTCAGCCATACGGAAAAGAAATAGTCTCTGGAGACGTTTTGTAAAAGAGCGGACCGATGCAAATTATGATCTCTACAAAGTGCAAAGAAATGTATGTACATCACTGCGACGCAAAGCAATAAGGAAATATTTTCACAACAAAGCTGAAGGATCCCAAAATCCAGCTGACTTTTGGAAAATGTATCGTCCATTCCTACACTCTAGGACTGGCTCCGGCCAAGCAAACGACATATTACTTAAAGAAGATGGTAACTTCATAAATGACAAAAACGTTCTAGCTGACCTTTTTTTAAATGATTACTTTGTAAACATTTTGGAAGATGTTAATGAGATCACGGAAATGGATTATGGTACCGATTTCATCGAACATCCAAGTATCAGAGCAATAATGCACAATAAGGTGGAAAAGGAAACTTTCAACTTTGACCTTGTGAATTCAGCCCAGGTAGATCTCTTACTATCTTCTATTAACAGTCGCAAATCTTGTGGCCATGATATGCTACATTCGAAGCTACTTAAATTATCCGCTCCTGTTATAGCGCTTTCAGTGTCAAAAATCATCAATTCCTCAATCATCTCGTGTTGTTATCCGGTCAGGTGGAAAATGGGTCAAGTAACACCGTTATTTAAAAAAGAAGATGAATTTTACAAGAAGAATTATCGACCGGTGACGGTACTACCAATTTTAAATAACATCTATGAAAGAGTCTTGTCTGATCGAAAACCTTAGGGTTCATTTTGGCACTAGGCATTTCCTTCGTAAACTATATATAATCTCAAAATTACTTAACATCTTAACATAAAAAAAGAAAATATATATAGATCTCTTGTAACCTTACTTCAAAAGGAAATGCAAATAAAAAAAAAATTATTGTTGTTGTTTGATCAATTATCGGCATATTTTAAAGATATTTCGTCTGACTTCATTTCTGCATATCGCAAGAATTATAGCTGTGAGACCACACTGCTGCGTCTAACGGAAGATTGGAGGACTAGCTTAGATAATAAAGAACTGGTTGCTGTAGTATCTTTAGATCTTTCCAAGGCCTTTGATTGTGTACCACACGAGTTGCTGCTAGCTAAGTTGAAGGCGTATGGAGTGGCCGAACACGGCGTTGCTCTGTTGCGAAATTATTTGTCTGGAAGATCACAGAGAGTTAAAGTAGGCGACAAGTTTTCTTCTTGGTTGCCGGTTATAAGAGGAGTACCTCAGGGATCCGTCCTTGGACCCCTTTTCTTCAATGTATTTATGAATGATCTCTTTTACTTGCTGAAAGGAGTTTGTATCAATGCTTATGCTGACGATGAACAAATTTATGCCTCGGATAAAGATCCAGTGAAGTTAGAAATGAAACTTCAATGCCAACTTCTCGAAGCTGACCAATGGTTTGGTATGAATGGTATGATTACAAATCCTGAAAAATATCGAGCAATGATTTTAGGGAATACAAACTACTCCTTCAGTTTTACAGTGAATGACACTGATATTCCGGTAAAAGATAATATTGACCTCTTAGGAGTGAACATTGACAAGAATCTCCAGTTCAACAGCCATGTGAAAAATAGTTGCACGAAGGTCAACAATCAAGTTAATGTAATTTCCCGTTTTCGAAAAATAGTACCGACAGATGTGAAA
>JAHPZR010047069.1:20000-25000 GCA_019787425.1 Platygyra sinensis | reverse complement strand
GCCGCCAAAACTTTATTTCGCGTGCGCTTACAATACCGCCAGCTACGCAGGCTAGAATTATCAAGGTCGAGGTAAGGGTCATCAGCCGAAGCCGAAGGATATCACAAAAACTGAATCTGGTAATTGGTTTATTATACATTGAAGGAAAAACAAAATGAAAGTCATGTTTTTGTTCCTTCACTTACGGGAAGCAACACAAAGCGCGGGAACTTGACATAATTACCCTTTGGAAAGCATGCACTGCGATCATACATGACATGATAACCCGTGACATTGAGTGTCCTTGACATGATAATTGTATAATCTGCAGTTATGACGTCACGGGCGCTGATTTGGAAATTCACTGTACGCTTTCGGATAATCAGAAAGGAGTTAGACAGTTCAATGTATAATAATATAAAATGTTGGACTTCTCCCGGCCTAAAGCATATATAAGATGGCCTGGTTTATTTACAACTAGGGCTTTCAATGAACACCGCAAGGAGTTTATCATCAAGGTAGTGTCATTCGCAATTTCCATCCTCATTTTTTAATCCGCACATTTCTATCCGTATTTTTGTCATCTGTATTTTATCATCCGCATTTTGTCATCTGTATTTTATATCATCCGTATTTTGTCATCTGTATTTTATCATCCGCATTTTATCATCCGCATTTTGTCATGATCACCTGCATTTTATCATCCGTAGCAGCAAGCAAGGTACAGCTTACTCCAGATCACGGTCCACTGCAGGAGGGAGGGGGTGACTCTATTGTTTTCGAGTATCTGTCAGAGACCCACTCATCACTGCCAGTGTGACGTCACATAACAACAAGTCGAAGCTACGCTCGGCTTGCCCACATTTGACGTCGGGACCTCGTTGAGTTCAAAGAAAAAGAGGATAATACAAGCTATTATTGCGCTATTATTCTCTAATTTAGCATAAAAGTGCAAGCTTTGTAGTGGATATTGTCTGTGAGTACAACTCTTTGTAGTTTGGTGTGCGTTTTTTGTTCCAAATTTTATTGAAAACAAATCGGGTCAAGTGGGGTTAGCGCCATCTTGACTTCCGCTCAAGTAAAGGTCACCCAAAACGCCCGCCGTTTTCTCTTCAAGTTTTCAACAGAAGTATCTCATAATAGGAGGTTTTGTTCCTTTTTGATATAACTTTGAAGCCATTGTTAGTTTTTGTCAATGTGATGAGCCGTTTTGCTCAACAATCCTTTTGAGTGCGAGGCGTTCATGTCGGCCTGATTTCTCGCGTGTTAAACTTTGTTCGATTGGTGAAAGGTCAAGAGTGTCTATGTTTACCAGCTGTTAGCTGGTTGAATGCTTGTGTTTTTAAATTTTGTAGGGTAGATGACTGCCTGTGTGCTCCAGAAGGGCTAACCTTCAGAATTGCTGGTTTTCACATGACGTCACTAAATTTCAAACTTCAGAAATATTGATCCTCCTGAAATTTTACTTTCATGCTGTATAAGAGCAGCTAAAAACTACTATTCATACATATTTTCACTCAGAATGGGTTCTTGGTTTAGTGATAGACTACGCTTGAATTTCTAAGCTTTTGCGTGACGTGACATTTACATGACGGGCGAGAGAGCTGTTATGTGGGTTTAAAAGGTGACTTTGGCTATCTGAACAGTTCTTGTATTATAGAATAAAGTACTATTGTTACGTTTTCGAGTTATTCGAGAGATAAATTCACTCTTTCGTAGCAAAACTCAGTGACAGATGTTTCTGCTGGTTTCCGGCCGCCATGTTGGTGCCCATGTACATGGGCACCAGCATGGCGTCTCCATACAAATCACTATAAATTTGGGGAAAACGTTTCTTCGCATATCTTCCATGAGAAAAATTGCTGTGACCTGAATCTTGGCGAGAGTCTTTGTATATGTACCTTCTTTCTATTTCCAGATTCTGAACTTAATCTATTGAACGGTTTTGATTTTTGATTTTGATCTATTTTGAAAGGCGTGACACTGAAAACCAGCAATACCCGGCCACGATTAAGTGACATTAAATGCCTGCGCCCGTAGTCTCACAGTCACCTGCAATAAATATTTCCATATGGAAACAAAAGAGAAAAACTTAATGTATACACGAAACAAGCGTGCTACAGATGAATATACCTCGTTCTAAAATCCATCAGCCGAAACAAGCGAGTTACACATGAAAAGACTTTGTTCTATAATCCATGAGCCGAAACCCGTTTCTTTTCATTTTATCCACTGCGGGACTGCGGGAGCAATAGTTTTACTCGTCCTACGTTTGTAGCAATAGTTTTACTCGTCTTACGTTCATCAGCCCATAAAATGGCAAGACCCATTGTCATTAATGTTCCAACCAGAGGTTTATCGGCTCTCGAAACAAAGGATTCTTTTGTTCTGTGGTTGGCAAAATTTAATTAAATATCAAAAGACTTGTTTGTAAACAGTAAATATCGCTATACAACTCCACTGCGGGACCACGGGAGCAAGCGTTCAATGTCACGCAATCGTGGCCGGGTCTTCTGAAGTCGCTCTCCAAATGCCATTCCATTAATTTTGAAGGGATGGTTGAGACGAACCATAAGTACTGAAGGCTTAATTCTCAGCCCACAGCAAACTTAATATACCATGCACCAAACCTCCTATTCTGGGATCAGGACATCTCCGCATTTCTGCGTGGGCTCCGGAAAAACGTTGTCAATCCATTAAACTTTGTCGACGTCTCAGGCACTTGTTAGTATGTTTCTACTCAAAATATGAGGCTTTCGAATAACTTATCCTACCGAAAATTACTGCAAAGAAGTCTTTCATATATTTTGAATCCTTGGTAACAATGAACAAAGTAATCGAATCATCAAAAAGTTAGAAATTTCCACATTTCTTTCAGTTGACCGAACCAAAAAATTTGGCCGCCATATCGAAAATCACCGATGTATTACGTGACGTCAAACTGGTAGTTATGACTAAACCACTGATTTGCCTGGAGACACCCCCTCCCTCCTGTTTGTAATAATAATTCCTATTATAATGTTTTTCCCCCTTTTTTTGCTGAAAACATTAAAAATTGTGATAAATTCAAAATCTAAATATCTGATAAATCTAAAAGGCGAATGGCAAAACTTAAAACTCTGTATACGATTCGGCTAAGCAACACTAAACAATGTCAATATGGCTCCTTCGGCAGCTGCTATTTCAATATCGCAAATTGTTGTAGTCAAACGCAGTACGGCGCTTCACCCGCGATCCTCGAAGGCAAACCAGGGCCGACCTAAGGAGCGCAACGGATGTCCTCACATGAATCCAGGAAATTGTTTGCGAGTAATGTTCTCCTTTCTTGGCGGCTATCAACTCAGCCAGTCAACTAGAGTAATGTCCAGGATTGAACGCAGCTACGAAAACTGCGAAATTTACAAAAATTCGCCATACCACTTACAAAATCAACAAAATTTACTCAAAAGGTTGCAGGGAAGCCCTGTCGAAAGTTACAAGGATTGCGAAAATTACGAAATTTACGAAAACTGCTAAATTTACGAAAATTCATCACACCACTTACAAAATCAACGAAATTTATTCAAAGGGTTGCAGGGAAGGCCCATTGAAAGTTACGAAAATTGCGAAAATTACGAAATTTGCGAAAACTGCGAAATTTACGATAATTCACCATACCGCTTACAAAATCAACGAAATATATTCACAGGGTTGCAGGAAGGCCCGTCGAAAGTTACGAAAATTACGAAATTTACGAAAACTGCGAAATTTGCGATAATTCTCAATACCACTTACAAAATCAACGAAATTTATTCACAGGGTTGCAGGGAAGGCCCATCGAAACTTACGAAAATTACGAAATTTACGAAAACTGCGAAATTTATGATAATTCGCAATACCACTTACAAAATCAATGAAATATATTCGAAGGGTTACAAAAAAGTGCAAAATTTGCTGAAATTCGCAAGACCATAGACAAAATAAACGAAATTTAGGGAAACTGCGATATTTATGAGAATTCGCTAGCCCATCAATGAAATCGAAGGAAATTTTTCTAAGGGTCAGATGAAAGTCCTTGATGAAAATAACCCAAACTGTAATATCTACATGTAGGTCAATTCACAAAAGCATGGATTATATCTTATGTATCTTTTGATAGGCCTAAATAGTAAATGTAAGATAAACCAAACATTAAAGTGAAGTACATTTCACCCTCACCCCACATCAAACTAGAATTCCATTCAAATTATTCGCTTCATCCCTAGTGGGACAAGCAAGGTCAATTAAACCAAAAGTATGAACATTTCATGATTATTGACTGTTTGCAACAGTGGAATGTCCTTTACTAGGGGCATGGACGTTCGGAGAACTCTTTTGTATGTGGAAATAAGTTTTTCAGTTCTCATGGATTACAACTTGCAAAAAAGGTTATTCCACGGAAGCTTTCAGCAAATTTGCAAAGTACTTCCAACACGAACTTTAGTATTTACTATAAAACTCACAGGTCAACATAAAACAGGGCAGCCACTTAATATAGACTTCTCTGAAGTGAAGTTTCCATAGCCTTTAATGAAGGTTGCCAATAAAGAATGCAGCATACACATAGGTATGATGATTTCTGCGGCTACAAATACGGAGGGTGTAAACGCGTAAGAAATTGAAATTAAAGGCAACAAAGTGGAAGTAAATCGACAAAGCGATTACTTACAAGCAATCTGATGGTCCCTAGTACAAACACTTCATAGGTATGCCGATATACACAGTCATTATGCACAAAATTAAGAAAAAGGAAGGAAACACCAAAAGAATAAGCAACATGGCGTCCGAAGGTCATACCGCTGACCTTTCCGTATCAACAGGCATGCCGTCATGTTAGAGTCGCGAAATGTCCTTTAAAACGGTAGGTTTATGTTATATAATGAATTACTCTTTTGTGACCTTTCCCAAAGCTCGCTTTAAGATTAGAGTAGTTTTAGGACAATCTTTATACGTTGCGACGAGTTTGTAGAATGGTGGAATATTTTTCTTCCGCCAAAGATTGG
>JAHPZR010047069.1:0-15000 GCA_019787425.1 Platygyra sinensis | reverse complement strand
ATGAAAAAGTGGCTTCTTGTTGAAAACATACCCATATCAAGGCTAGAGTGCAAAAACAATACCCTATTTATGACCAAAATGGCTAAAATTAACAAAAATTGATCACCTATTTATGACCAAAACAGTTGAAAAACCATACCCTTTGGGGCAGCACATACCTATACAGCCCAGATAAGGGAGTATCGCCTTCCTCTCTATCCCCTGGCAGCAAAACATCTTTAAGTGTCATTGCCAGAGGAAATCCGGAAGTACCAAAAGATAGAAGTTAGCAGTTTACCTTCTATCTTTTCACAGCGGGGGCATAAAAGTTATCCAAAAAAGTTAACAACAATGACGTTGCCGAGGTTCGTTCATTCGTTTTTCTTCGAGATATCACCACGTCATGATCTTGGCCCCTCATGCGGTCTAAAATGGACGAATCTTCGAGCAACTCTAGCTGAAAAATTTTAGTTCATACAGATAACAGAAACTCTTATTCTGGCGCTATAATATTTGTTGCCTTTTAGTTTACTGAGATATATTTGAGGTCTTTGGGTAGAAAGGAACACTATCACGATGTAGCGCACACACGAACTTGGTGTCTTCTTGATGGCTTCTGGCAGCTAAAGTTACACGGGTCGGCGGGTTACCATATCTACGTGCTAGGGTTACCCTGGCAGGAGGGTTAACCTTTTTTCCTTGTAAACATTCCATGCAGGGTAACTTGCTTACCCGGGTTAACGTTTTAATTGTTTCAAGACCCTTTCAGTGAAACCGTGCTTTAAGTTGTTCCGGGTTGTAGGGTTAACCTTCCTGTGAAATTTTGCTTGCGAACTCGAGCTTTCTTTTTGTCCTCAAACTAGGGTTAGCCCGCTTGCTAGGGTATTAACCCTCCCTCGTTGCAAGCAGGCCCTTAGGCTCACCTACAGAAGTCCGAAATTTCAGCCTTTTAGACCGGTTAATAGGCCAAAATCGTGATCTGGTGATATCTCGAAGAAGAACAAACGGCAACCTCGGCAAATGTTAAGGTTTTCTAATCTTTTCAGATAGCTTTTATACTGTGAAAAGATGAAGGTACATGGCAGATCTCGATCCTTTGGTACTGTCAGGTTTTCTCTAACAATGACATTTTTAGCGGATCGTACAGTAGATTACGGCTCGCTAAATTGATTAATCATAAAAATTACAGTTTCCTCGATTGTGATTGATTTAAAAAAGGCCTATTTTCCACTTATTCACTTGCAAACTTGCTATCGGGCACTTTGTTATTGGACACTCAGTTCAATAAGCCAATCACATTCAAAGTTGCAGTTTAAATCATCCAAACGCGTTCAAAGTTGTAGTTACGGGCGTGCGTACATCGCTAGTACTAACAGAGAGATTTGGCTTTTATGGTGCACATACATACATTTGGTTGTGACTTTAGCTGCTGAAATGAGATTTTCCTCTCTGTGGTTTCCTCAGCATAGGAGAAGGTCACGTAAATGCATAGCAGTGTGAAGACTAAAAGAACGTAGCGCTTCATCTACACATTCAAGAAGACGTATGATTATTATTAATCACTATCAACTCAACATTTCCTGTCCACTGAAACTGGGGCATCAATTGATATGTTCGACTTGCAGGACGTGTCACTGATAGTAGGAACAGTAGGAACAGTCGAAACAGTAGCAAAGCTTAAAAAAGAGGGAATAGTACACTGAAAATTGAACAGATCTGTTTCAGCCCCAAAAGTGTCAATTGAGCCCTGCTGGCCATAGTCTGATTCAGCCCTTCCTGGAGCTATTTGAGTGCAATCTGGGCCAGAAAGCTACATCAAAAGGCTATTCCAGCCCACGGCCATTATTATTATATTCATTGCTTTCCTTCGTCGTTTTTGTGTACTGTTATCGCGATCTTATGGTATCTTTTCTAGTTTTAAATTGCCTGATCTTCATCTACACATTCAAGAAGACGTATGATTATTATTAATCACTATCAACTCAACATTTCCTGTCCACTGAAACTGGGGCATCAATTGATATGTTCGACTTGCAGGACGTGTCACTGATAGTAGGAACAGTAGGAACAGTCGAAACAGTAGCAAAGCTTAAAAAAGAGGGAATAGTACACTGAAAATTGAACAGATCTGTTTCAGCCCCAAAAGTGTCAATTGAGCCCTGCTGGCCATAGTCTGATTCAGCCCTTCCTGGAGCTATTTGAGTGCAATCTGGGCCAGAAAGCTACATCAAAAGGCTATTCCAGCCCACGGCCATTATTATTATATTCATTGCTTTCCTTCGTCGTTTTTGTGTACTGTTATCGCGATCTTATGGTATCTTTTCTAGTTTTAAATTGCCTGATCTTCAACTTGCTGTTAGCATAAATCCGATAAAGAAATATATACATGATTTTGGCGAGAAAATTTGATCATGGGATTGAGTTAAGGAGAATAAGAAAAAACAGGTTAATACTCGATCATTGTGCGTGCGTATCACGCGTGCAGCTGAATTTCCCGAGGTGATATAAAAATACAAGTGATGAACAAACCTGCTCCTCTTGTCAATGAAGTATGTAAATTTAATGGACCTCCTTAAATTAACCACAGTGCATTTTGTTTTTATCTAGCTACACCCGAAATTTAATCAATTTTTTTTTTAATTTAAAATTCTTAGGTCATCACTTAACCTATCAATTCTGACTTAAGCCCAATAAAATAAACTTAATGGTATAACGGAGAGCTCTTTCTGCTTTGTAAACATATTTTAAGATTCTCAAAGATTTGGCAAAATGTGTAACAATTAATGTAAACTCCGCTTTGTGGGGGTGGGGGGGGGGGGGTTGGGGGTTTGGTGCAATGGGAGATTGTCTCATATTGTTCTTAGAAGTATCTAGCTTTTGAAATGAGCTACCGAGCTGTTCTAGCAATATTTCAGTCAGTAAATTGATAACCCTTCAATTGGCTGAAACACGTACTGGTAACCTAAATTAAAGAGCTTGTCATTGACGTCCTCTCTAGTTAACAATTTGCTTGGATTTATTAGCATCCAAACCTCTCGGCAGAAGTAAGCTCTGCAGAGGAAATATATATAAAACAAGACCAAACCGAGAAGAGTGGCTTACCGTGTAAGTCTTCTGCTAGATTTGCACCAGTAGATAAATGTAGAATGTATTTCGTGGCAGAAAGGAAAAAAAGTTAATTTGCAAGTCTAAGGAAATTATTGACCGCCCGTAACCATAGGATGCCAACAATCCGCCAAAAGACATATACCTGGATACATGCGTTTTGATCTTAGTTTTAAATTTATGAGAATTGCAAACACAAGTTCATACTTGCACATCACGCGCGCATGTCACACACATATCAGCATTTTATCATAGGAGATATATTATGCTGTACTTTCGACGCTACGTCATCAATCCGGCGAAGATTTAAGATCATGTGAATTGTTGTGAGTTGTTTTTGATTATAATTGTGGTTCAAGGATTTGCAAGGTTGTCCTTGGAATTTAATTTAGGTCTCCTGATTGTTGCTTGTTTGTCTCATCATTTTAGGGCAATCGTCCCAAAATCTCGTTTTGGCAGAGTTTAGCTCTGAGTGAACCACTTCTAGAAAACTCAAGACTTTAAATTCGATTTTAAAATTTTTATTTTACGCGCACAGCGGCAGAACGAGTTAGGCGGCCCTCACCTCAATTCTGAGGAGATCCAGTCACATCACATAATCTTAAAAGTAAACAAAACAGTAAATAATTGATTGGCTTCATTCTAAACATTGAATCAAATAACCTAATGAAAAGAACACATATCTGCGAACTGTCTGAAATGTTACTTGTCCGATTCCATCACAAACTTTAATTTTGGACGATTTTTATCTTTCTTTAAAATTTCACTCATTAACAAA
The DNA here is from genome assembly GCA_019787425.1 of Platygyra sinensis. Classification (NCBI taxonomy): domain Eukaryota; kingdom Metazoa; phylum Cnidaria; class Anthozoa; order Scleractinia; family Merulinidae; genus Platygyra; species Platygyra sinensis. The sequence goes on along the minus strand of JAHPZR010047069.1, from coordinate 11,138 downwards.
AAAAGGAAGAATCGAGAGGGTAAAATACATGTTGCATCTTGATACTTGGCATCATTGAATGAGCAGAGTTACGTACATGAATTAACCCAACGGGAACAAAAACCTGGGTTTCTTCTTCAAATTATTGCAATGAAATGTTTGGGCTAAATCTTAAGGGCGCTAGACAAAAGTGGTACAAAGGTCATAACACGCCATTTCTTGTCACGCTTCTGGAAAAGACAATAACTGGCCTTTTTTTTGGCGAACCATTGTTACTGCGTTGTATAAAAAGCTACTTTCGATCAACAGTTGCCTTGTCTGCTGCTCAGGCTGCCCGAAATTCAAACTTTCATATGAAAATTCTGTTAAGCCTCATTAGAACAGTACACAAATATCAAGGAAAAATTTGCATGACAAGAAATTCCAGAAGTGTATGAAATTTCTTCTTCCTCAAAACATTTATAACTGTGTTGCAAGATACCACACAATTTGTTTTCTTTGACTTCCAAAGCTCTGTTGCCAATCAGCAAGAGACTATTCAGTCAAGAAGAGCGGAAGAGTTGTAACTTTATTTTTAAATTCTTGACCCAGGCATTTTCAATTGACAAGAAACCAAACTAAGTACAGTAACTCGCTCATGATTGTCTACGGGAAATCTTACGAATTGTGAATCCAGTCCTTTTGTTTGCTCACAAGCAAATTTGTCTCAGCACATGCATCTGATGAGATTTGCATGAAAACCCAAGTTGAGGAAACTTAAACGTCGAATCTTCTTCTGCCGCATTTTTTCGACATCGAGAGAAGGTCACAAAAAGTACTTTTGAATATATATGAAAAAAATGTCTCAAGTGCTCCTTTTCGTCGAATCATGCTGGATATTGATAGAAAAATACTTAGGTCCCGTCCACACTAATCCGTTTTCTAACGAAAACGGAGCTGTTTTGCTTCGTTTTCAAAAAGATTTGCGTCCACCTTGTCGTTTTCGTATCGTTTTCGCCCGTCCACACACTACAACGCCGTATCCGCTTTGAAAGCGCTTATATACCCTCAGTGCGCATGCTCAAATGAACTCGACGCATGCGCATTTCAGTATATGCGTCCGCGAAGTTGGCGCCATTTTCGATACTCATGGTCGAATGGTCTGGTGCCCGGTCGTGTCTATTTTGATGACGTCACCGTTTTCAGATAGCATCGTTTTCTCTGTCCACACTAGAAACCAGCGTCTTTAAACAGCATCGTTTTCAAATCGCTCCACTCTGGAGAGCGTTTTCGAATGGCTCCGTTTTCGGTGATCGTTTTCGGCGTTGTAGTGTGGACGATAGCCGTATCCGGAGCAAAACAGCTCCGTTTTCGTTTGAAAACGGATTAGAGTGGACGGGGCCTTAGGTAGATATTTGTTGTTGATTTCGAGTTAGCTTAAGGCAAAAAAATAGCTTCCGTGTTTTAGTAGATGTTAATTAAATGGCCAAAAATCGTGCAGTCCTATGTCAACAGTATGCCAGCACAGAGAAAATGTTGAGGTCCCCCAAAATGTTATGGCTTCTTTAAGAATTTTAGTGATTGTTTTCACTGTTTAAGTTTGAATAATGAGTATTTACTGTTGCCCAGTGCAGATATTTGCCATTAATTAAACGGCTATACACAACACTACAAAGTATGCACCTTACTTAAGATCGATGGAGCCGTCTGTTTCAAATGAAAATCTGTGCTTTGAGACTAATAAAAGTAGAACATGGTTCAGTGGGTTTCTTTTTCACATGGCCTTTCTAATTGTAGAAATACTAAATCAAAAACAGCCAATTAAATATGCATAAATTAGCGACAAAGGGCCTTTTTTGGGGGGGAAGTTAACTAACTTCAAGAGAATAATTACAGGTTAACGCACTCAGCGAGTGAATTATCGGGATTTACCTGCACGAGTTTACTAACAATGAACGAGAAATTTTCAACACCGCACGAGGCCGAGTGCGGTATTGAAAATTTTGAGTTCATTGTTAGTGAACGAGTGCAGGTAAATCCCGATAATTTACAAGCAATGAGTGTGTTAACATTTTTATTATTCAAATTGAATGCACTGCAAACAAAAATCGGGAAACTTTGAGTCAGCCGAAGCCATGGTGTAATGACAGTAGTGTATTGAATCTACACCTGGCTATTACACCACGATAATGACGTCAAGGCGGTTGTTTTGTCACAACCCAGTGTCACGTAGTACAAATCAAAGAATCAGAAAATCAGAATTCGTACAGTGTATGAAATTTGAATAATAAAATATTTTAACCTAACTTTTTGCCATAATCAGCTACTCACCAAGCCCAACCTTAATGCCAAGTTTGAGCGAAATCGGTGATTTGAGTTGTATCACCTCCTGGCTGGGTCTGCCTAGTTTTCTCATGGACTCACTTTTAAGCATTAATTGTTATTCAACTTTCATACACCGAAAGCCGATTTCCTGCCTGATTGGTTGATTTGTATCACGTGACATTGGGCTGGGATTAAAAAAACCTCCTTAACGTCATTATCGTGGTGTAAATTCAACACATCACTGCCATTACACCAACCTCGTTCCCAGGGTCCTTCTCGTCTGCCTCCCTTGATCGTTGCCAAGGGAACGACCAAGGGCGGCAGAGAAGAGTGACCTTGACGATTTTTGTTTGCAGTGTATTCAATTTCAATAATAAAAATGTTAACCCACTCATTGCTCGTGGGATTTATCTGCACTTGTTCACTAACAATGAACTCAAAACTTTCAATACTATACTCCGCGGCCTCGTGCGTTAAACCACTTTCTGGTTTCGCTCTTTTCTGAAGAGATGAATAAAGCCAGATTAAAATTAATTGACTGATCATATGTGAATATATTCGAGTGGGTCAGCTTCAGCTCGATTGGGAGTGGACTGGGACTCAATTAACTCGTTTAAAACCGAACTAATACTCAACTCCACAGACTTTCTTTTATAAGGATTTATCGAGCTTTGACGTATTCGGTGAGATACCTGATAATTGTGAAAATGCTAGCCACCTCTATGCCTTGCGGATTAGGCAGCATTTCCTCGAATTCTCCCAGCCCTCGTGTCGTTTAGATGTGGCTAATATGTTAAACACGGAAAAAGTGCTATATTGCTTAATTGTAGCGATGGCTCATTAAATTTGGCATTTCCTGTCTTCGGCATCGGAAATTAATTTGTTTTATAGTAGCACAGAGTCTGACGATGAAAGTCCAGTCTGTTATTATTCTACCATGGCTTGGCGGGATTTTTTTTGGATTCGGCCGACGTAAAAATGTCACAGTTTTGACCTGTTTTGTGATTGAATATCAAATATCGGACTTCTCCCGGCCTAAAGTATATAAGATGGCCTGGTTTAGTTACAACAGGCCTTTCAGGAAACACCGCAAGGATTTTATCATCTACATAGTGTCATTCGCATTTTTCCATCCGCATTTTATTATCTGCATTATCCGAATTTTATCATCCACATTTTATCATCCGCATTTTGTCATCCATATTTTATCATCCGCATTTTATCATGATCACCCACATTTTATCATCCGCAACAGCGATCAAGGTACAGACTACTAAAGATCACGGTTCACAGTATCGGAGCTATTATTTTCCTATGGTATACACATGAACTTGAGCATCAAATTACGGCAGCAGAAGCTTTCGTCGAATATTCAAGTTGAATTATTCTTCGGTATGTCGAACCTTACATAAAAACAATTCTTACCAGCAATTCAGGCACGTGACCTATTTGTGTGGGAAATCAACAAAACACTACATATTACTTACCAAAGGAAGAAGGCGAAAGAGTGTTGTTCCGCTATTTGTACTTATAATATGGGTATATATATTTTTCAAACGAAATGTCAAGTAGAAAACATTTTTATCAATAGCTGTCGATTTACTCGTGGATGAATTTTCCTTGCCATGAATAAATAACCTAAGAACAGATTTTTGAAGTATAACTAAGTATTACAGTCACCCCGCTACCTGGAAGACTCGGCGTTGTTGAGGCCGCCACAGCTTGTTTCCCTTTCGTAAACAAGCGATGCCATGCCATAATTGGTAACCGAGCTGCCATAATTGGTAACCAATTCAGTTCATGCCTGGACAAGGTAGAAACTAGTTATAATTTGTTGATGGAGTAAAACGCACTCACCAAATGCTTAATTGTTCATATTCACACTGGTTCAGCTTTTATTTGTAGGTTGGGGCACCTTATAATATTTAAGAAAGCCACGTTTCATAATTCAATTTTGCGGAAATTTGGCGGTTGAACCTAGTCAGTGTAGTGGTATAACAGGGATGTTAGGAAACAGAGATTACACGTTCGATGCTAGGTGGCTACTTACATATTATCCGTTTTCTTTAATTTAGTAGAGAAAAATATGTCGAGAGTTAAAAAATCTTCTAAGGGTTGCGAAAATGGCATCGCTTGTTTACGAAAGGGAAAATTGCGTCGCCACCAAGGTAATCTCTCCACCACCAAGTCCCCACCAGTAAACTCCACACCAAACCGATTAAAGTCGGGCACTAGCACATTTGGTATGAAATCAAACCTTTAGGCGATTCTTAATTAAGTTTGATCTTGAGTCTCGCAAGCATCGCCATAAGAGTGCTATGGCCAATACCGCAGAGCCGTGTTGAAAGCTCAGTAGTTTTTCCAAGACGGCGGAAGGTTCGAAAAGGATGTAACGATCGAAAAGCCACCAATTTGATCTGATCGAAGAAATATTAAACAGACTATCGAAAGAAGAAGTCTAGCCTGTAAATATTAAGAATGTTAAACAAATCACTCTTTAGTCGACCGAACAAGCGACAAGATTCAGAAAAACTGCAATCGATCGTATATCTGCCTCGTTTGTTGTGGCAGTATCCGTCGATTGATAATTTCTTTCGCTCTAAACGGGTTATGTTGTCGCTCGCGTTTTAAGAACGAGGTATACATGTATATCTGGCTTGTTTGTTGTGGCAGCTAGTATTCGTCGATTCATAATTTCTTTTGTTCAAACACTTGATGAGATGCATTTGACGGACCGTATACGGACTGTAAAATGCGTTTACGATCCGTTCAAACGGTACGGATGGACAAACCGTTGTGACCCCTTCGCTCAAATAACACGTGATTGAAATCGAAGACCCCAAAATGAGATGCAATTTTCCGATCGTACACGGACCGAAAACTGCGTTTACGATCTGTACAAACCGTACGGATCGACAAACCGCTATGACCCCTTCGCTTGAATAACACGTAATTTATGTTAATGTCCCACTAATGAGGTACAATTTTCCGATTGTATACGGACTGAAAACTGTCTTTTACGATCTGCCAAACGGTACGTATCGTAAACTTGTAATTTCGAACCGTATCAGTTTGGGTATATTGGACATGACTGAGTTCACGCCCAAAAACAATTAAGATTTAAATCGAGATGTCGCTGCAGCCAATTCGATTACCGAGGAATCCAGTGAAAAATACAGGAATATAGATTTGAAATATGCTATGATTTTAACGTGCGGCTTCGTCGCAGAATTTTGGAAGATTTTGATTCTTTTTATTGACAATAAGTATTTTTACTTCAGCTTAAATTGCATCAAATTTATTATCTTGTAAAAAATGTTGGACCTTTGTCTGTCAATGTTATTATTTAGATTACAAAAAATAATAATAATTCGTCGGGAACTTTTCTCATTAAAATTTTGTTTTCGCTATTTGCTTCTAAATTGAAGTCTTGTTAGGGTCTTCTGTCCTCTGTTTCAGGGTCGGCGTCTGGAAAAGATGAGAAAACTGGACATGAAACAAACAAAAACAACAGCAAAGATTATATGACTGGCGTCCTTACAAGGCCAAAACTGGCCAAAAGTAATTTATTCTCAAAAATTATTTCCTTTTTGCCTCGTTTTGTTTAAAAACTAAAGAAGCCTAAGCCGTGTATTACCGACTATGGCAAAACACGAGTCGCATTTCTCGAGTGTTCTCAAATATTCAGAGTGTTTTATCACAGTGTAATACACGGCTTAGGCTTCTTCATTTACTTTATGATATAGATTTTACCTGTGCAAAACAATGAAACGTGCCTTTTCTATGATTTATACTCTTTGGTCGGAAAACAGTCCCAAGAAAATATCCGCGCTGATTGGTTAACAATCGCGTTCCTATTTAACAAATTGACGTCAGTTTTTATGCGTCTGTCCTGCTATTGGTCATGAATTTCGTCATAGCATTGTCAAAGTAGCTGTGGATCCACGAGGCGATAGCCGAGTGGATCCGCAGACTACTTTGACAATGCTACGACGAAATTCATTGTCAATAACAGGACAGACGCATTAAAAACTGACATCAATTTGTTTTTACGATAACAAATTGTCGAATTGCCCGCTCTCGCTCGCTGACGTGTTGCATGAATTTCAAATTCATGTGTCTGTCCACATATGGACAATAAAAAGCTAACCAATGAGCGCGCGTGAATTTCAGCAGTTATCGTAAAAAAAACTCGATGGAGACAATGAGAACTAGCTCGAGCTGTTGACGCAATAATGGTGCGAGCAAAGATAATTTACAGTTTAATAATCTAAAAGAAAACAAGTCGTTTTCCTCTTTTTCGTCTTGATGTTTTCTAATGAAATAGAAAACATGTTCTCCGTGTTTCTATCGAGTTATAGAACATGAGTGGAAGTTTGGGAGAACGAGAAATGCTGTGGATCTGTGGGAACACGAGCCGTAGGCGAGTTTTTCCGAAGCACATGTTTTTTTGTTTCTTAAATAAAACATGGCTTTTTTGATCAATCAGAGCGTGTACCGTACTAAAGATATCTCTGAAAGACAGCAATAGATGAACAAGCTGCATCAATACAACTATTAATTGGGTACTTTAGTTGTTTTTCAGAGAATAACTATGAAAATACTGAGCGTTACAAACGCAAGAAAAGATCAGTCATCTTACATACCCTCTGACGAATATGGGTTAGGGAAAATGGAGTCCATTATCTTTATCCACTTTGGATTTTGGATGGGACAGCAGTCATCTATTCCAGAAGGTAGCTCACAAGTCCTTGTTCCATCCGGACACTGCTGTGTTTCATCAGGGGACAAAAGGTTGCCGGAGATGCCGATGAAACCATTTCTCTTGAACTCTCTTTCTACCTGCGGTGAAGGTTTATCACAACAAAACCATCTGACATCATATAATCCGCGGCAACACTTTTTGTTATCTGGGCAGTGTAGGCCATCTGCGCATATAATCTGCAACAAAGATTAAGTTATGGATGCCTATTACAGCTCAATTTAACATACCTGTATTGTAATGGATCTTACACTCGCAAAATTCCACTGAAGATCTTGTAATGTGCTCTGTCTTAAAATAATTTACAATTCACGCGTTAATTTTCAATTCCTCTCCAAAATCCTCATTGACCTTATCACTAAACAATGTGACTAATTGAAACAGATGTTATCGTTAGATACGTCTCATTTACCTAGCGAAAGGGGAAAACGAGGATCCCTAATTTTCAGTACGGACCGAGAAGACGAGGTTAGTAAGATGTTTATTATATCTCTACTGCATGTGTTTCTGCTGCCTTCAGGAACGGTCTCTATTCACACGCCCGAAGCGGCTTTAAATTTCTGATGCACTTCAAAAAGAAAACGAGTCAATTTGAAATCGTTGTCTCGGAAATTGTGACTTTTATGATTAATAAGAGTAAGTTTCATGTGTAATAAGACTTCGTGTCGTCCAATTCGGTCTCTAATCGTGCTCATGCTAAACAAATCGGACTCCCGCTACGCGGTCGTCCGATTTCGTTGTCACTCTTATGATAAAAGACCAAATTGGACTCCACTCAGTCCTATTACCATTACTAATCACATTGATCGTACTAACTGAGATATAAAATGAATTGATATATTATTATTTAAGATAAGCGGTGAAGTGATTATGATTTAATGGTGCACATACATACATTTGGTTGTGACTCTAGGTGCTGAAATGAGATTTTCCTCTCTGTGTTTTCCTCAGCATAGGAGACGGTCACGTAAATGCATAGCAGTGTGAAGACTAAAAGAACGTAGCGCTCCATCTACACATTCAAGAAAACATATGATTGTTATTAATCGTTATCAAATAGCATTTTCTGTCCAAACTGGGGCATTAATACTGTGGTCTGCTACTGTGAGACATTGTTTAAAAAATCCAGAACGAAAGCTGGAAAGACTTGAGGCCCTCCACAGTCTAGGGATTTAGTTGTCGACAACTATTTGTTATCGACAACTAAAAGTTATCGACAACTAAAAAACATAGTCTGTGGCGCAAGTGGTCGACAACTAAACCCCAAATTATTAGTTGTCGATAACTAAGCAGTTTCCCTTTTCGAAAAGGGAAACTGCTTAGTTGTCGACGGCTTCATAGCCTGCGAACAGGCTCCCAGCGAGGTCGCAAAAAAAAATTCGGCGCGCGAGTGGGAGTCGGAGCGTCGTGACTCCGCGAGCGAAGCGAGTGGAACGCGGGGGAGCCTGTAGACATTGTTTTCAATGTAACGTTCCGCCCCTTGGTGATTAGCCTGTTACATATCTGTCGAGGAGGTAATTAAACCTGTCAAAATTGATGGGTTTCCCCGCGCTGATGAATCGGCTTTTTATAACAATCTACCGTAACTGATGGTAAATAAAGTAGACAGGCCAAACCAACTCTTACGAGAAAAGGAGAAAACTAGAGCCGTTAGATCGTTCTAGGCGGCAAGTTTTAAGAGGTCTACAATCAGAACTAAGCCGAACAATGGCATATACAACACGAAACACAGTCGAAAGACTTGCGCGTAATGAGTTAAATTTAAATCCTTCGGTACTAGAACGATCGAAGGAGAAATAAACCTACACATCGAGTTCCAGGAACATAAGCTCGATCAGATAGCTGCAAGAAACATTAGAATTTCTCTAGACAAGCCTATAGCTTTCTCGAAGTAAAGCTACGAAGGAAAACGTAGGTGGGCAAATATGACACCGTGATAAGAATCTACCTACTGTACTTGCAAACAGTTCATAGCCGGGCCCGGCGTCACAATAGAGACCTTTAGATCGGAGGACGAGGACGACTACGAGTACGAGTTTTCTGTTCTGAGCACGCGCACTTCGAAAAATGTCGGCCTCCAAACCTTTTGCGCATGTTCAGCACGGAAAACTCGTGGAGCGGTTTCGGAGCGGTTTCGTTGGGTACTTCTGACTCGTAGTCGTCCTCGTCCTCCGATCTAAAGGTCCCTAATATAGAATGCGAGTAAGCAACACGTTCACGGTAAATGTCATATTTTGTTCCTTCAAAGCAAATACTTGAAGACTTAAAAAACAAATCTTACTATAGAAATGAGATAAAATAATACACTAACACATGGCAAATTATAGAGGTGTCAAACTCAACGAAGCAACAAGCGGATAACAGCGGAAATCATGCAGACCTATGACTTCTTAAAATTTGCCGCCTAGCACGATCTAACGGCTCTAGTTTTCTCCTTATAACACAATATGAAATGCCTTTCATGAACAAGAGTGAAGCGACAAAAAGGTCAAAAGACCGAAAAATAAACGGCATATCTACAAATGGCACGAACCGTAGGAGTCGTGTTTGGCCTGTCTATTTTATTTACCATCATAGACGCGCCAGCAATTGAAAAATTAGGCTCTTCCCGAAACCAGTCTGTAGAATTCCGAAAACATCGCGCTTCTACGCCACAGTTTCCAGGCATAGCTTCTACTCACGTTTCAAACAAGAGATATGACGAAAATGTTGCAAAGAATTGCTCAAAGCTGCTTCAAATTCGTCGTCAGTGAACTGTGCATTGCACACGGAAGCCCTTGTTGACGGTCTCGGCAAGAATTATGCTAATTTACAAGCAGTTGTCAAGATCTGTCAATTATTTATCTCAGAGCTGTCAACAGTCATCGATTCAATCAATCAGATCTTGATACCAGGAGCTGGTATCATGGAACGGCGGCATCAATGGAATGTCTACAGGCTCCCCTGCGCACTCTCTACTCACCAGACCGCTCTCGGCTCGTCCCGCTCACCCTAGACTACACTCGGCTATCTCGCCTTAAACCCAACCGAACCGGGAGCCTGTTCGCAGGCTAACGGCTTCATTTTTGGGCGTTTTTCTAGTGTGTGAAAACTTTTGTTTTAGTTGTCGACTACTTTTAGATCTCCGCCCACACGTGAGCATGCGTAGTAAGCTCTTGGGGCCCAACCTCCCTGCGTATCGGTTGCTAAATCAGTAATTGAGCGCCAGTGTGTGGAATTCCTTTATCGGACTTATTTAGTTGTCGAAAACTTTTAGTTGTCGATCACAAATAGTTGTCGACAATTAAATCCCTAGTCTGTGGAGGGCCTTAGTTGACATCCCGGATAGGGATGTGCCGCGAAGGTTCTTAAACCCTGACCCTATTTAGGGACTAAGAAAGCGAAAATTGATATCTTTTTAAGGCCCAAACATGAAAAATGACACCCTATTCAAGGCAATTAAACCTCTGTTCTACTGTTGCAAAAGCATTTTGTTAATACTTAAAAGGATACATAAAGTTAAAAAAAAAAAAAAGATTCGTATAGCGGCCGTTTTCTCACTCCAGTACTAGATAATACAATTTAGCTACCCTATCTAAGGACCACACCAGGAACACAGTTACAAAAGGGTCAAAAAAGATACCCTATTTAAGGACCGAGAACTTAAAAACCATACCCTATTCCGCGGCCGGGCACGTACCTGTATAGCCCATACATGGGAGTACCCTCCACCCCGGGGTTGACATAGGAATAACGGAATACTAACAGGAACAATACACTGACAATATCGAGGAAACTAACAAACTACAGTAAAACGGAACAATTTCAGTCTCAAGGTAAAAAAAAAACAAAAACGAAAGATTAACGAGAGTGTGTTCGACTTGCGGGACGTATCACTGATAGTAGGAACAGTAGAAACAGTCGCGGTTTTTTTACTGCCTCTCCCCATTCCCTACTCGTTTCTTTCCCTAATTTGCATAATTTTCACTAAGTTCAGCGCGCGGAGGATTTCAGTAACAAAAACCGACTACTCGTAGTCTAGAACAGTAGCCTCCTACGCAGACGTTCATAGGCTTGTCACGTGTTCGTGGGGAGGAACGCGTGACAAGCTTAA